>CM077561.1:10582500-10747500 GCA_039657345.1 Stephania japonica
GATATTGATTTAGAAGCCATCTGTTTACTAGTACTACTACTCACTGCCTGTTTACTACATTAATAATAATAGTAATTAATATTGAAGCTTCATACTTGTAAGTTTTAAAAAAAAAAAAAATTCAATGCTTCAAAAAATATAGTTAAATTCAAAAACATTTAATTAAAGGCACTTTAGAATGTCCACTAGAACCGGATGTCATTCTAATCTATAAGAAAATTAACAATTTAGAATCTAAGATATTGTACTAGTCTTGAAAAACATCATAAAAGTGTAGGTAGAAAAATGAAATGCATTTGTAAAAAAAAGTTTGTAAACTATTTTTTAAAAAAATATAAATTTAAAACAACTCAAAAGACTTTTTTTGAAAAAACAATTTACTGTTCACAGTGCACAGTAATTACTGTTCATCATCTCCTTTGTGAAGAAGATAAACAGTTGGTCTTTGTGACCTCTGCAACAAAGGTTGCCGAGGCCATTAATGGCCACGCGACCTCAAAGTGTGCCGGCGTTAGTTGTCGGAGGTCAGAGGAGTTGCCGAAAGTGAAAATTTACCTTTCAAGACACGTCGGAACTTTAACAGAGACGTGCTGGAACCTCGTCGGAAGTCGCCCACCGAAGGGTTAAGATCCGAAAGTTGTTGGAAGGGTTGGGGTGGAGTGGATAAGGTTGATGGGGTAGAGAATGAAGATTCTATTAGGGTTTAAGTTTATTTATATATATATATATATAAATATAATTATTTAAGGCTCCTATACTCTTAAAACATTTACTAAGACCTCCCTAAAGACCTTAAATATATTCAAATACACCCACCACCCACCTTAGGAACCGCCTAGGCGTTTTTTGCCTAAACACGCGCCTAAGTGGCCGCCTAGGCGCCGCCTTACAACCACTGGCACTTTGTAACAAGGTTTGCAAGATGTCGAGGTGATCTCGAGGCAATTTCCTTGGCTAGACGGAGCCAAGGCAGACAAAAATATTTATTCAGAAGCCCCTAAATTATTATTTATTTATTTATTTATACGTCCTTTAGTAACCATAATTCTCTATGAATTACTATAATCCATATTTAATATATACTTCAAGGATAGTAATGAGCCTTTAGGTCCTTGTATAGCATTAATTATTTTGAAATTTTGTTATTTGGTAGACATTCATCTTACCAAACTTAATTGTAATTAGCCCCTTCAATTTTCTAAAAATTATTTAGAACACCACTTGCCTAGGTGGTTTTGTCACAAAATAACTAGACACCGCTTTGCAATCACTGTTTTGAAAGAATCAAGCTTCCAAACTGGCATATCAAATATGTACTTGCTGAAACAAATCCTTCAAAAGATGCAAATTGAGAGCCTAACTTAAGCTTCATTGGTAGGATGTTCCTTCGAAAGAAGATTCCTAAACTTAATATTGGAATAAGTTTGAGCCCTAACCCATTAAAGAAGATTTGTGATGTTATAGATATTAAAAAAAAAAGGAAATAAAGAGAAGAAAATCAATCAAAGAATGAACATGTGAATCATTTGTCCGGCCCTAATAATCCTTAACCAACAAAGGTTCTTAATCAATGAAAACAAGTATTCTTACAACTACGTGGCCTTTCTAGAGTTTATACTTTATAGTGCTTTCAAATGGCATTAAAGATGATTCGAGAATTGTTGATGTCCAATATAGCAGGTTGCCAACAATGTTCATAAGTTAGCCACATCCAACTAGAGCTCCATTTGAGGTTTTATCAGCATAGGCTCTCCCCAATGGTTGTATGAAGAAACTAAATTATATCGGAGTACTTTAGAATGCAGGGTTCTGTTGTGCCTTACAGGCTTAGGATGAGCTCTATAATGATCATTGTCATGACTCTTGATCAGTTGAGACGGCAGCCCTATCCTATGCTCTAGTGACTAGACAAGCAAACTGGCATTATTTTAAATATTAGAAAAAATATTAGACTTGGATCATAGGTTATTGAAAGTTTGGAGGTAACAAATGCTACATAAAAAAAATCTCTTATTATATTTAGATCATTAAGCCTTAAAATAATTATACGCCGACTTGGAATGAACAAAATCCAAGTTCCATTCATCCAGCTTTACCCAAATCAATAAAAAGATCAAGTACTCCCACCAGAGCAACTACTAACCATTGCTATTTTCACCTTCCAACCAAGTGAAACTATCAAAAGATTCAAAACCATAAAGATCGAGCTCGTTTGGTCTGAGATAATAAAAATAGATGAGACTAATCATTACTACTTTTAAAAAGGCAAGAACAAATTTTTTTTATTTCTCATGGGGGAATCATAAGAAATAATTCAAAAACTCTGTATCTTGTTTCCTTTACAAACTTTGAAGCCACATTGAGAAGACGATATTAGACTCCACAAACTCAATCCAAACAAAGACTAACAACAATATTCTCGACTCTTAACAGACAACCGAAGCATTAAACTTTTAAAAATAAATTCAGCGTCTCGGGCCTAACACTCAGGAGCAATTTAATTATTCAACCATGTGGCAAACACAACAAGACCTGAAGAAATTTACAGGCATCTCAGCAAATCGGTGAGTGCGTAAATCGTCACGCAAAGATCTAAAAACATCAACTACAGTTGTTCAAAAATCAAAACAAAACCTAAATGGAGAAAACCACATAGGTTCACGCAATTTCATATCAAACCCTAGGAAATCGACATGTACATTCTACAACTACACATAGCAGCGATCATGAGCTTTAATTGAAGAAATGGTTCACAGAGATACTCGTCAATTTTTGTAACGAAACGAACTAAGGATTGAATAAATGAAAGGAAGTACCGAGTTGAAGGCCCATTTCTCGTCGTCGTTGAACTGAGAGTAGCAGAAGGCCTTCACCTTCTCAATCGAGATTGCAGTGTTCGCCATTGAGGACAGCTGTGGTCCGATTCCTTGTGAGGTTTAGGGTTTTACGTGATGTGCTTTTGTTCAACACAAGAACTGGTTTGATGCAAGTGCCATTTTTTTTTTTTTTTTATACGGTGTTGGAATTTGGACACATCGAGATGTTCAATTACGAATCGCAAGGAACTCGTTTGATGTGGATCATGGTAGGACCTAGATGTAGGACCTAGATGTAGTCGAGCTCCGGGACGCACCCAATGGTGCCTAGGCTCAGCTAAGTACTACCAAGCATGACCCTAAGATCAAGGAGCGTTCTTAGGCGGGATGGACCAAGTCAAGCATGGTAGTTCCTAAGGCGGTTAGGTAACTACCTTGGCCATGGCTGGGGCACGACCAAGGCACGTCCAAGCAAGTCCCTAGCACATTGGAGATGTGCCTATTGACCAGGTGGTCATGGCAGGTACGAGGTCAGGTGGCAGTAAAAGAGGCAAGCAGTTAGGCAACTGTTTGGCTACATGGGAGTGTAGTGTGGTTTACTCAGTTTTTGATGCTTGTAAACTAGGACATGTGTCCATTCAGTTATGTAACTATTTCAAACTATTTTACTATAAAGCCAACCCCTTATGCTTGGGGAAGCACAAGGTGGTAGAGTTGTAACCCATTAAGCAAAGATCAGTAAAGCTCCCATTTGTGCCTATTATTGCTTGTTAGTGAGAAAGTTATTGGTGTGTTGTACTAAGGTGGTCCTTAGGCACTACAGAGTGGTATTAAGTGAGAAAATTTTCCTTAGGGTAAACCCTCTCATCAGTGACTCCGTGACAATTGGTATCAGAGCCCCGTTTGGCGATGATGGCGACCCGAGCAGTTGTTGATCTAAGTGAGGGTATCTCACTTAGAGCAGCTCGTGGCAACACTCAATGTGCAAAGGGAGGAGACTCAGAGCTCTTCCTTGGCGGAGTGAGTTGGAGTCTTTGAAGCACTCATTGCTTCGTTGGTGGCTAGGGAGGAATCTCATATAGGGATGATCTCTAGTTGGGAGGCTTGATTTGATGAGCTAGTTGCCGATGTTCGTGTTGTTAGTGAACTTACCACTGACACAGCAGAGACGATTGTTGTGGAGGTTAGTCTACTCAAGAAGGTTGTGGGTGGAACCTCAGATGTTGGGGAAACGACAAAGCTACTAAAACTAAAAGTTTCTAAACCAAAGAAGTTATCTGGTAAGCGAAGTGCCAAAGAACTAGAGAACTTTCTTTGGGACATGGAGCAGTACTTTGCTACGGTACGGACTTCAGATGATCAGAAGGTCATCCTAACTTCAATGTACTTGGAGGGAAATGTAAAGCTTTGGTGGAGAACCAGAGTTGACGATGATGCTGCTGCTGGGAGACCGAAGATCATCGAATGGGAGGTGCTAAAACGGGAATTGAAGGATCAATTCCTGCCTATTAATGCAGCTTAGCAAGCGAGGGAGGTTTTGCGTAAGCTAAAGCAAACAAATTCTGTTCGGGAGTACGTAAAGGAGTTTTCCTCTTTGCTGCTAGACATTAAGAACATGTCCGAAGAGGATAAACTCTTCAATTTTACAACTGGCTTGCAAACATGGGCACAAGCCGAGTTGAGGAGGCAAGGTGTAAAGGACTTGCCTGGAGCGATAGCAGCTGCTGATAGTCTTGTCGATTTCAAGACTAGTTCTTCACCTACGGAAGGGAAGAACAAGGAGAAAAAGCCCCATAAAGAGTACTCGAAGAAAGTCGAGAAGAAGTCGTTTCCTTTGAAGAAGCTGAACTCAAAGCCGACACCCAAAGCAAATGCACAACCCTCATCATCCTTAAAGGGTTGTTTCATTTGCAATGGGCCTCATCGGGCACGAGAGTGTCCTAAGAAGGAAAAGATTTCTGCCTTGATTGCGAAAAATGCTGCTGAGACTCGGATGAACCCACTACAATTGTTGAATGCCATTTAACAAACAAGGCCAAACAAATCGGAGGGATTGCTTTATGTGAAGGCGATGGTGAACCAACACAAGGTCCTTGCAATGGTGGATTCGGGGGCGTGACAAATCACATGGTGAGTAAGCTGGAGCTTACACTTGCTGAAAATTCCAGTCGCATGAAGGCTGTTAATTCCGAGGCCAAGCAGATCCAAGGTCTGGCCTCTAATGTTGACATCAAGGTTGGATCTTGGGAAGGAAAGATCAACCTAATGGCGGTTCCTCTAGATGATTTCGACATCATTCTAAGGAACGATTTTCTCTATTCGGGGAGTATTGCCCTAATGCATTTCCTAAGGGGATTGTTCATCATGAACAAGTCCCACCCTTGCTTTGTACCTACTGTTGATGATGCTACAGGGAAGGAAGGTGACAACCAAACCCATCTATCGACAATTCAACTCAAAGATGGTTTGAGGAAAGGGCAGCCAACCTAGTTGGCAACATTGGTGGACACGAAACCAGGAGTTGTGGTGGAGGTCCCATGGTGTCTGGTGTGCTGGAGGAGTTCGAACATGTCATACTTCCAGAGTTACAAAGCATCTACCACTACAGAGAACCATTGATCATGCTATTGAGCTTGTACCAAGCTCAAAGCTGCCAGCCCATACCCCTTATCGAATGGCTCCTAAGGAGTTGGAGGAGCTGAGAAAACAGTTGAAGAAGTTGTTGGATGCAGGTTCATTCAGCCATCCAAGGCATCATTCAGAGCCCTAGTCCCATTTTAGAAGAAGCACAATGGGTCCCTTCGAATGTGCATCAACTACAGGGCTTTGAACAAGCTCACAGTGAAGAACAAGTATCCAATCCCCATGGTGGTGGATCTGTTCAATCATTTGTCCGATGCCTCGTACTTTACCAAGTTGGACTTGCGATCAGGATACTAGCAGGCTCGCATTGCTGATGGAGATAAACCAAAAAGGGCCATAGTGACGAGGTATGGTTCGTTTGAGTATCTTGTTATGACCTTCGGTCTTACAAACGCCCCTGCCACATTTTGTCATTTGATGAACGATGTATTAAGGGAGTTTATTGATCGTTTTATAGTCGTCTATTTGGATTACATTGTTGTATATAGTCAGAACCTCCAATATCATGTTGATCATTTGAGGAAAGTTCTGACTACTTTACAGGCTAACCAATTGTTTGTAAAAAAGGAAAAATGTGAGTTTCAAGACAAACCATCACTTTTCTTGGTCATATTGTAAGTCAGGAAAAACTGTTGATAGATCCGGAGAAGATTCGTGCAATTGTGGAGTAGCCAAAACCCCACAAAGGTCCTTAAACTTCGATCATTCTTAGGTTTGGCGAATTACTATCGACGGTTCGTGGAAGGCTACTCGAGGAAGGTGGTGCCGCTGACAGATCTTTTGAAAAAAGATTGTGCATGGTCGGTGCATGGTTGTGGATAGAGAAGTGTACCAAACGATGGAGAAATTGAGGTAGGTCATTGCCTCTGAACCAGTGCTTTCATTACCAAACTTCGAACTTCCTTTCGAAGTCCATACCGACGCATCTGATAGGACTTTGGGGGCGGTACTTGTCCAGGAAGGACACCCCATTGCCTTCAAGAGCAGAAAGTTGAAGGATGCTGAACATCGATATCCAACCCACGAAAAGGAGATGCTTGCTGTGGGGCATGCCCTCAGAATTTGGAGGCACTATTTGCTTGGGACGAGTTTCATTGTGCGCATAGGTAATGCGACAATCACCTACTTCATGACCCAAAAGAAACTCTCCCAAAAGCAAGCAAGGAAGTTGAACTTCTTGGCGGAGTACGATGTACAGTTTGAACACAAGCTCGGGAAGCTTAATTCAGTTCCTAATACTCTCAGTCGGAAAGCGGTAGCTGAGGTAGTCTCGACAATTGCAGTGCTGGAAAGCCAATTCTTGCCTCGAATCAAGGAGGAGACGGGCAAGGATCTAGTTTGCGTGACACTGGTAAAGCTAGTAGCTGAAGGTGTAACTAGAATATTCTGGTGCGAAGATGGAGTCCTTTATGCTAAAGGAGGATTTCCATATGTTCCTAGTACTGACGGATTGAGGCGAGAACTCTTGAGGGAGACTCATGATGCGAGGTGGGCAGAACATCCAGGCATAGAGCGTACCTTTGTCCTCATGTCCCGTTCGTTCTTTTGGCCAAAGATGGAGGAGGACGTGGATCTGTACGTGCAGACTTGTCTTGTGTGCCAACAAGATAAGACAAAGAAGAGGAAAGCAATAGGCTTGTTGGAGCCTCTACCAGTACCAGACAGACTTTTCAAAAGCATTTCCATGGATTTCATCACTGGTCTTCCCAAGACGGAGGGGATGACTAGCGTAATGGTGGTGGTGGATCGATTCTTGAAGTATGCAACGTTAATTGCCGCTCCGAAGAATTGTGATGCAGATATGGCTGCAGAGTTGTTTCTAAAACATGTGACATAATATTGGGGATCTCGGAGGATATCATAAGTGATCGAGACACGAGGTTCATAGGGAAGTTTTGGACTGCCCTCTTCAACATGCTGGGATCGGAATTGAAGTTCTCGACAGCCAACCATCCTCAAACGGATGGGCAGACGGAGAGGATCAACGCCTTGTTGAAGGACTACCTCAGACACTATGTGAATGCAAGCCAATTCAACTGGGTGGACTTGCTTGATTATGCCCAATTTTGCTACAATCTCCATAGAAGTTCTGCTACGGAGATGAGTCCTTTCAAGGTGGCGACGGGACAACAGCTAGCTACCCCACACGAGGTAACAAAATCAAAGTCGATGGGATCATGTCCAACGGCTTATCGCTTTGCAAGGTGCAAGCAGGAGTTGCGGGAGACAGTTTAAGATAGCTTGGCTAAAGCTGTTCGGCAGATGAAGAAGTATGTTGACCAGAACAGGAGATCCTTAGAGTTCCAAGAAGGAGACTTGGTCTTGTTGAAGCTCACTCCTTAGATCCTGAAGAAGTTCAACAAGAAGGAAACACACAAGGGCTTGGTTCAGTGATATGAAGGACCATTTAAGGTGGTCAAGCGAGTTGGGAGGGTAGCCTACAAGCTCAAGCTACCAGAGAGGTTGAAGGTACACCCTACATTTCATGTCAGTTACCTTAAGTCTTTCAACTCAGATCAGGCGGATCCAGGGCGGAGTGCAGTCAGACGAGCTCCACCCTTGATACAGAAGGAATTTGCAGGAAAGATCGAGCATATTCTAAACCACGAGGTGCGTGGTCAGAGTAAGAAAAATCGACGAATTTTCTACTTAATCAAGTGGGTTGATGTGGAGGAACCTACTTGGGAGCGGAACACTACCCTATGACTGTTTGAGAAGGAGATAACAGACTATTAGAAGCGGCAGGAACCGAGCAGTTCAATGAGGGCATCGAACATTTCGGCAGGGGGAGGTTTGTTACCACCCTAATAGCTGGACCGGAGCATGCTGGGTTGGGCAGCATGATAACTCAGCAAATAACCGAGTCTTAGTGAATTCGGGAGGCTTCGTGGGACTCAGGGGACGGATTGTGGTTCAGTGCATGACTCATACATAAGTGGGCATGGTGTTTACCTAAGTGGGCAAAGTTTGGCACGGTGTTTACTTAAGCGGGCACAATTTGGCACGGCGCGTACCTTAGCGGGCACGGTGTGGCAAGGTACATAACTTAGCGTGTACCTTAACGGGGCACGGTGTGGCACAACACAGACTTTAACGGGTAAGGCGCGCGTACCCTAGCGGGCACGGCGTGCGTACCTAAGTGAGCATGCGCGAGCAAGGCGTTCTCCATGGTGCGAGCAAAGCGGTGACTTGGGGAGAGCACGGAAGCACCTTGGGCGTACCTTAAGCTTGGCACATACCTTGGCACGAGCAAGGTCATGCCTTGGCACGGGCAAAGCAAGACCTTGGCAGGAGCACAGTGGACTTTCCTTGACTCTGACGTTGACCCGGTCAAAGTATGATTGGTCTCACTTTTGAATTTTTCCTATTGGAGGGCCAAAAACGGCTTAACATCTACTATAGGGGAAGGACCTCTGCTGGGGTTGGTATGGACAGGAAGGCAAGGGTGACCCTAAAGAAGGCCTTTAGCGTGCATGCCAAGGCCTTGCCTAAAGACCATCATGCAACCACCTCCGAACCGGTAGGACCCGAACGTAGTCGGGCTCCGGCACGCACCCAATGGTGCCTAGGCTCAGCTAAGCACAACCAAGCATACCCTAAGATAAAGGAGCGTTCTTAGGCGGGATAGACCAAGTCAAGCATGGTAGTTCCTAAGGCGGTTAGGCAACTACCTGGTCATGGCTGGATCATGACCAAGGCACGTTCAAGTAAGTCCCTAACACATTGGAAATGTGCCTATTGACCAAGTGGTCATGGCAGTTACGAGGCCAGGTGGCAGCAAAGGAGGCAAGCAGTTAGGCAACTGCTTGGCTACATGGGAGTGTGCAGTTTACTCAGTCTTTGATGCTTGTAAACTAGGACATGTGTCCATTCAGTTATGTAACTGTTTCAGGCTATTTTGCTATAAAGCCAACCCTTATGCTTGGGGAAGTACAAGGTGGTAGAGTTGTAACCCATTAAGCAAAGATCAGTAAAGCTCCTCTTTGTGCCTATTGTTGCTTGTTAGTGAGAAAGTTATTGGTGTGCTGTACTAAGGTGGTCCTTAGGCACCACAGAGTGGTATTGAGTGAGAAAAATTTCCTTAGGACAAACCCTCTCATCAGTGATCCCGTTATAGTAGGTCACAGGGTTACTGATGAGAGGGTTTACCCTAAGAAAACTTTTCTCACTCAATGCTACTCCGTGGTGCCTAAGGGCCACCTTAGTTTAGCACTCCAATAAAATTCACACTAACAAGCAACAATATGCACAAAGCTTTATTGATATTTGATTGATGGGTTACAACTTTACCACCTTATGCTTCTCCAAGCATAAGGGGTTGGCTTTATAGAAAATAGCTTGAAGTGGTTACATAACCGACGAATGGACACATGTCCTACTTAACAAGCATCAAAGACTGAGTTAAACACACCACACTCTTATGTAGCCAAGCGGTTGCCTAACTGCTTGCCTCATTTGCTGCTACCTGGCCTCGTAACTGCAATGACCACCTGGTCAATAGGCACATCTTCCATGTGTTAGGGACTTACTTAGACGTGCCCTGGTCATGCTTTGAGCCATGGCCAAGGTAGTTGCATAACCGCCTAGGAAATGTAATGCTTGACTTAGTCCATCCACCCGTAGGGGCGCTCCTTCATTTTAGGGTCGTGCTCGGTGGCGCCTTGCTGAGCCTAGGCACCCTTGGGTGCGTGCCGGAGCCTGGCTAAGTCCGGGTCCTACCGACACGGAGGTGGTTGCATGATGGTCTTTGGGTAAGGCATTGTCATGCACGCCTAAGGCCTTCTGTAGGGGTCACCCTTGCCTTCCTGCCCATACCACCCGTAGGAGAGGTCCCCCTCCTATAGTAGATGTTAAGCCATTCATAGCTTTTCAATAGGGAACATCCAAAAGTGAGACCAATTATACTTTGACCTAGTCAACGCCTGTCAATTGTTCTCCTGCCAAGGTCTTGCCTTGCCCGTGCCAATGTATATGCCAAGCTTTTTGCTAAGGTACGTGCCAAGTTGTCGCTGTGCTCACGCCAAGGAAAGCGTCTTGCCCGCGCACGTCCTCATTTAGGTACACGCCGTACCAACTTAGGTACATGCCCATGCCCACTTAGGTATGCACGTCGTGCCCACTTAGGTACGCGTCATGCCCGCTAAGGTACGTGTCGTGCCCGCTTAGGTACGTGTTGTGCCCGCTAAGATACACACTGTCTCCACTAAGGTACGCACGCTGTGTCCGCTAAGGTATGCACACGTGCGCACTTAGGTACCCGCGCCTATGCTCGTTTAGGCACGCGTCGTGCCCACTTAGGTAAACACTATGCTCGCTTAGGTATGCATCGTGCCCACTTACGTACGCGTCGTGCCCACTTAGGTAAACACCGTGCCCACTTAGATACGAGCCATGCGTTGAACCCCAATCCAACGCTTGAGTCCCACGAAGTCTTCTGAGTCCACCGAGACTCGGTCATTTATTGAGTTATCCTACTGCTTAATTCAACATACTCCGGTTCGGCTATTAGGGTGGTAACAAACCTCCCTCGACCGAAATGTTCGATGCCCTCATCGAACTGTTCGATTCCTATTGCTTTTGGTAGTCTGTTATCTCCTTCTCAAACTGTCATAGGGTAGTGTCCCGCTCCCAAATAGGTTCCTTCACATCAACCCACTTGATCAAGTAGAAAATCCACCTATTTTTTTTACTCTAACCACGCACCTCATGGTTTAGAATATGCTCGATCTCTCCTGCAAATTCCTTATGTACTATGGGTGGAGCTCGTCTGGCTACACTCCACCTCGGATCCGCCTGATCTCAATGGAAAGGTTTAAAGTAGCTGACATGAAATATAGGGTGTACCTTCAACCTCTCTGGTAGCTTGAGTCTGTAAGCTACCCTTCCAACTCGCTTGACCACTTCAAATGGTCCCTCATATTACTGAACCAGGTCCTTGTGTGTCTCATTTTTGTTGAACTTCTTCAAAATTTAACGAATAAGCTTCAACAAGACCAAGTCTCCTTCTTGGAACTCCAGGGACCTCCTGTTCTGGTCAGCATATTTCTTCATCCTCCGAACAGCTTTAGCCAAGTTATCTTGAGCTGCCTCTCGCAACTCCTGCTTACTCCTCGCGAAGCGGTAAACCGTTGGGCATGATCCCATCGACTTTGATTTTGCTACCTCGTGTGGGGTAGCTGACTATTGTCCCGTCGCCACCTCGGAAGGACTCATCTTCGTAGCAGAACTTCTATGGAGATTGTAGCAAAATTGGGTCGAATCAAGCAAGTCCACCCAGTTGGACTGGCTTGCATTCACATAGTGTGTGAGGTAGTCCTCCAACAAGGCATTAATCCTCTTCGTCTGTCCATCCATTTGGGATGGTTGGTTGTTGAGAACTTCAACTCCGAACCCAGCAAGTTGAATAAGGCAGTCCAAAATCACCCTATGAACCTTGTATCACAATCACTTATGATGTCCTCTGGAATCCTCCAATATTTTGCCACATGTTTCAAAAACAACTCTACAGACACGTCTGCATCTTAATTCTTTAGAGCAGTGATGAATGTAACATACTTCGATAGTTGATCCACCATTACCACAACACTAATCATCCCCTGCGTCTTAGGAAAACCAGTGATGAAATCCATGAAAATCATCTGAAGGGTGGTACTGGCAGAGGCTCCAACAAGCCTGTTATCTTCCTTCTCTCTGTCGTGTCTTGTTGGCACACAAGATAAGTTCGCACATACAGATCCACGTTATCCTCCATCTTTGGCCAAAAGAACGAACGGGACAGGAGGGCAAAGGTACGCTCCATGCCTGGATGTCCTGCCCACCAAGCATTATGAGTCTCTTTCAAGAGTTCTCGCCTCAATCCGCCTGTACTAGGAACATATGGGCATCCTCCTTTAGCATAAAGGACCCCATCTTCACACCAGAATCTCCGAGTTATACCTTCAGCTACTTGCTTCACCACTTTCACACAAACTAGATCCTTGCCCGTTTCCTCCTTGATTCGAGGCAAGAACCGGTTTTCCAGCATTGCAATTACCGAGACCACCTCAGCTACCACCTTTCGACTAAGAGCATCAGCGACTGAATTAAGCCTTTTAGGCTTGTGTTCGAACTGCACATCATACTCTGCCAAGAATTTCAGCCACCTTACTTGCTTTTGGGAGAGGTTCTTCTGGGTCATGAAGTAGGTGATTGCCGCACTGTTTGTGCGCACAATGAAACTCTTCCCAAGCAAGTAGTGCCTCCAAATTTTGAGGGCATGCATCACAACAAGCATCTCTGTAACAACCTTAAAATTCTAACTCGCGTCACGTGACATTTCAGGGTCGTATTTTGGGCCTAGCTAGCCATTGTGTACTTGTTTCGGTCCTCGGGAGTCGACACTGAGGTATTTTTATGTTTGTTTGGTGATTTACATTATTTATTTATTACCAAACATTAAATTCAATATCCCAAATATGTGAGGACATGGTGAATGTGCGTTGGTACTATTGAACGAGTTCGGTACGAAAGAACGCGCTAAAAACACTGACAAATACAAATGAAAATAATTAGTTGAATTAAATAATAAATTAGTGGGTGCCGAATGACACGCGGGGTCGTGAGCGACACGCGCGGGTCGAATGGTAGTATGCAGCCCGAGTGAACTTGTCGGTGCGCACAACGAAATTGTAGGCGCGAAAATATAGGGAAATATATATTTATGTATAAATATGTAATGTAAATATATATATATATATATATATATTAAAAATTAGAAATTGAGAAATGACCAAGAGGGGCATTAGTTTATTAAGGAGGAAGATAAAAATGGAAGGGCAAAATGGTCATTTGACCCCAAAATTTGTCAACAAAACCCCACCGCCACCATTTTCTCACCATTTTGACCGAGAGAGGGGAAGAAGGAAGAGAGTTCGAACGAGAAGAGAGAGACGAGATTGAGAGATCGAGCTCGAAAAAACGGTGTAACGGTGTTGGCGAGGTGAGTCCTTTGTTGTGGGTGTTGTCGTTGTTGTTGTTTTTGTTGTTGTTGAGGTTGTTTTTAATGTTGGGAGAAATTGGATTTTAATGGACGTGTGAGTATTGATGTTGATGTTGTTATTGTTGTTGTTTTTTATAGAAGAGAAAAGAAAAGAGAAAAAGAAAGAGAAAAAAAATATGTTGGAACGAACGCTCAATTGAAGAAGTGGTGGGCCGGGTCGTGGTGACCTTGGCCCGACCCGACGGGGTCAGACCGGGCCCGACCTGGGTGGGTCGGCCCAAGTCTGACCCAGTGGGGGTGGATCGAGTCGGACCCGACCCGACCCGACCCGACCCGACCCGACCTGACCGGAACTCATCCATTATTAAAATAATAATTTATTTATTTATTTATAATAAATTGATTAATTAAATATGTTTTTTTAGAAATAAATATTAGAAAAATCAGGAAAAATTCAAAAAAAAGGAAAAATCCTGAAAAAAATTATATTTCAACGAAATAAATTGAAATTTGGGAATTTTCATGAAAAATGAAGAATTTGATATTTGTGGCGAGACTTTGTCGAGGTTTTTGCCTCGTAAAGCGGGAAATTGGTAAAAATGGACAAAAAAATATTGAAAAATATTTTTTAAATTATATGAAAATTTTGGAGTTTCGCTTGAGTATCCTAATGGGTCCGAATGCAACCCAATACCCAGTTAAGCGACCCAATTGCGCAAATGAGTAATAATTTAGAAATATTGTAAAAAATGGGTCAAACTTGAGAAAATTGAGGAATACTTGGGATAATTAGGGAAAATTAATGAAAATTGGTCGAAATAATTGTAAGGTGACGAGCAGAGTGTTGGCAACTAATTGGGGAATGGATAGAGCTACGCGAGGGCATTTTTAGTAGGATTCGAGGTGAGTAAAGACAACAATAGAATCAACATGATTACTTTTCTATTTCTTAATTGATTATTTTTGAAATGCGAGCCCTTTGTATTCCATTTAGTTCAGGTGACCTAGGGTTTAGGTAGTTCGACTGTGATGAGAAGTCTCAACGAGTTTAGCAGTCGGCATAGACGGTGGCTTCTCGTTGGAGCCTATTGAAATGATTTAGCATCCGGCATGTAACTGTGGCTTTCTTTTGGTAGTTTGTTTGGAATTTAGTAGCCGACTTTGTCTGTAGCTTTTCCTAATAGAGTGTGCATTCAGTGGAGGCAACCTTTGGGCCCGCTGGTTCGTATGCGGTAGATTAAGCAGGGGAGGCCGTTTTGGGCCTACTGTGTCGATCGCAAGCTGATGAGGTCTTGTGACCCACGGTTTGATTAGGACTATCTATTTGCCTATCCGTTTGTTTCCTGATCACTTGATTATCATTGTCTGAGCTTGTTGAATCTATTTATCATGCGATTTGATATCTATTTTAGTTTCTTGTTATACACTGCATGATTCATAGACTTGTGATTATTGAAAATTCAGTAGTTTATGTTGAGATATTTATTGTTGATGTTTACTGTTATATTTTGTACTCATCGTCCTTTTTATGACGGTGGATGCAGATCCACAGACGAGTATGGGCAAGGCGTCGATACTTGGTGATATCCTCTGAGGTACGCTAAGAGCCGTTAGCTTTGCTCTCACTTTGTAGATATTTTGTCCTTTTATTGTATATTTTGGCTATGTATCCATTTGTTTTGATATTTTGGGGCTTTAGGGAGTTGAACCCGACTGTTGATACATGTATATGTTCATTTTGGGCTTTCAGTTGATATGCTATATACATGTGATGTTGTTTGGACATGATTTTTCACATCTAGGTTGACTGAGGTGTAAATAGTTTTAAGTTGGTGTTAAAAACAATTTCGCTACACACCTAACTAACTTGGAGAATAAATGATTAAATAGAGTTAAGGTGAATCAAAGAGAGTGATCTAGAGTGAGTGAATAATGTACTGAGTAATTAGTAAGTTAAGGCTGACTAGACCTGTGTTGACTCGTCGGAGACGGGCTAGGGGGTCCATGTAGGTTTAGGCCGTGCGACACCCAGTTTGTGGTTGCTGGGGCTGTAACAATCTCCTTCTCGTGAGCTGGATATCGATGTTCAACATCCTTCAGCTTCCTGCACTCAAAGGCAATGGGGTGTCCCTCCTGGACAAGCATTGCCCCCTAAGGCCCTATCTGACGTGTCAGTATGGACTTCAAAAGGGAGTTCGAAGTTTGATAGGGTCAGCACTGGTTCAAAGGCAATGACTTGCCTCAATATCTCCATCGCTTGGTCGCACTTCTCTGTCCATGACCATGCACGATATTTCTTCAAAAGATCTGTCAGCGGTGCCACCTTCCTCAAGTAGCCATCCATGAACCGATGATAATAATTTGCCAAGCCAAGGAATGATCGAAGTTCAAGGACTTTTGTGGGGTTGGGTCACTCCACAATTGCATGAATCCTCTCTAGATTCATCAACAGCTTCCCCTGACTTACAATATGGCCAAGAAAAGTGATGTTTTGCCATGCAAACTCACATTTTTCATTCTTTACAAACAGCTGGTTAGTTCGCAAAGTAGTCATAACTTTCCTCAAGTGATCAACATGATCTTGGAGGTTCTGACTATATACAACAATATCATCCAAATAAACAACTACAAATCGATCAATAAATTCCCTCAATACCTCATTCATCAAATGACAAAATGTGGCTGGGGCATTTGTGAGACCAAAAGGCATAACAATATACTCAAACGAACCATACTTCGTCACCATAGCCGTTTTATACGAACTTGATAGTACCCTGATCACAAGTCCAACTTGGTGAAGTATGAGGCACCAGACAAGCGATCGAACAAATCTGCCACCAAGGGAATTGGATACTTGCTCTTCACTGTGAGCTTGTTTAAAGCCCTATAGTTGACACACATTCGAAGGGACCTGTAACGACCCAGAAATTTGGCTATTTGTGAATAATGATGTGTAATATGTATTTATACTCGTATTTGAGTGATCGGACAGTGAAGTCGGTGAACGAGTAGGAAAACTGGACGAGCGAGATTCGATAATTGGGTTACGAGTACACGGGAGATTAAAAACATAATTAAAAGAATTATTTAATAATTTAATAGTTTATTTATGTGAAACAAAGGCAAGAGAATGCATGTGACGAGGAAATACGGACCGAGGAGGAGAGATGGGTCAGGAAAAATGTTTGGAACAATACGGGTGTTGGGTAAAAAATTTGTAAAATGACACAAACAAATAATAGGGAACCCTTGGGTTTAACTTTTAGATGTGTGGGTAGGTAAAAAAATGGGTGGACACAACTACCATACCCATTTAAAATTCAAACACCCCACCCACTCCCATCACTTAACTCACCTCACCACCCACCCCATCACTTATGTTTCCTTCCTACCCACCCCCATCACTCAACGTCACTCTCACACACACACCACACTAATATCACTCCTCTCACTCACACCTCACGGTCACTCTCATCTCACTCTCATTTTCACTCATCTTTCTCTCACTCTTCACTCTCCTCACGGGCTCTCTCTGCTCATCACTCGCAGTCTCTCTCATTCTCCCACCTCACCACCGTCCCTGCTCATTGTCGATGATCGAACCAGGCTGCCGGAGGTTGCTGTCGACTGGAGGTAAGGTTCTCTCTTTTCTCTCTCTTCTCTCTCGGCTGTCCTCTCTCACAATTTTTCACTGTTTTTGTTATGTTTTGTGTGCATGTGGGCTGCTGGGGTGGATGCCGTGATGAGGACTGGTTGTGGACCACCTCCAGTGACTCACTGGAGTCCAGACCATCCTGGAACACCCCCTCATGGCCCATGCAAAGTCCCTACTAGTGTTACACACATTGAGTTGATTTTATAGGGTTTTACCCTCTCGTCGGAAACCGCCGTGACTGGCGGCACCACCGCCAGACCTCCATGACTGGGACGCTGTTGGGGACCCCACCAATCTCCTACGTGGGTCCTAGAGTCTTCAGAGTTGTCAAAACAGTCCTATTTAGCGTTAAAGAGTCGTCATTTCATGTGAATAGGTGTGGTAGAGCCTCGCTGGAAACCGCTACTCTTGGCGGTGCTACCGGCCGGACCACCACTAGTGGAGGTGGTCGAGGGTCTCACCTAACATGGGTTGAAGTCTCACAACCCTTGGTTATGTCTGAAACAGCGTTGTTAATGTGTTTTGTCACGATTTCATGTGTTGTCGACGTCGAGTCCATATTTGCGTGTATTGACGTAATTCCGAACTGGAGGAGGGTTTTTCGGCGTTCCCATGCCATGATAACCTTTCACCGACGTCGGAAAACACCAGCGAGGTTCCATGTTCGTTAGTACATGTCGGTTCAGTTTTCATGAAGAGTTATGGTTGAGTGTTGGTTTGTATTGAAACATTACGTGGCGATGAATGGTTATGACGTCGTAGTCATGTCGCCGCTCCTCGAGACCATGACATGACCCATATACGATTGAGCTGAGCCTATGATTCGCGATGAGGCTTATACATATTGTGTTTTCAAAACCGAGAGAGAGAGTATTTATTTTCTATTAAACTGTCGAGTTGTCAAGTCATTTGAAACATTGGGAAAATATTAAGGTTAAACCCAGGTTTAGATAATGATTTGACCTATTAATACGAGTTTCCGACCTTGTCAGGTAGCATGAAACTCAGGGATACGTGTTAGGATTCGCGGGAGTGTTGTACACGGGTTACGATAGTTCAGGTAAGTACACTTGCCTTAAAAAACATTTGTACGTTAGTAAGCCAGCTAAGAAAATATCATGTAATTCATTTTCATTTCTTTGTGTTTGTTATTATCAAATTATTGGCATTCCATTCCCTATTCCTTGTATGTGTGTTCTTGGCATAAGTGTGTGTCTCGAAGGTACATGTGGCCTGCACTAAAAGGGATAAAACGCGGGCATATGTGCGCACGAGTGTTTGACCACCCCTAGTGATTGTGTGATACCATGTACTGGATAATGTTGTGGATTTCGATGTTGAGACATCACTGTTGTGGATTTGTTGTGGAATATAGACCACTTATGGCCTCTTTTGACTCGTAGGGCACACATGTTTCGATTGCGCTTGTTTTCCAATCTATCTATCATGCAACTTGTTTATTTAAATTCATGTCTTTCAGTACCTGCATGATATTTAGACTGCCTTGTTTGTTATTTCATGAATTACTGTTATATTCTTTTGGCTTTACTTTCGATTTCTCTCAGTTGCTCACCGTCTAGTTTGTGACAGTGGGTGCAGATAGGACGGAGTGCGGTAGAGGCAAGGAGCCTTGCCTAGGAGACTTGTTGTGAGCGACTGGATTTGAGGTATTGATATGTAGGCTCATGTTTATTTTTGTTTGTATGGCGTTTTTACATATGATTGTACTTTTAGGTGAACTGGGGATGAAGTTTTAAGGTGGTTTCTATTAGTCCATTTTGTTGACTTGGATTTGACTATAACGGGTTTTTCACAATTATATAGATTCTTAATTTCCCTTTGATTGAGTTATTTTCCAATTCTTGAGTAGTAAGAAATTTGCTTCAGATGTGTTATAATTGTAATAACTCTTTCATAAATCTTGAAATTTTGATGATTTGAGGCTGACTAGCTCGTCAGGTTCACTGAGAATCGACTCAGGACCTGCACGGGTCTAGGCCGGGCGTACCCAAATGCATTGAGAATTTGGGGTCGTCACAGAACCCATCATACTTTTTCAAAAATAAGACTGGGGCTTCGAATGGTGCCTTGGATGGCTAAATGAACCCGAATCCAGCAACTCCTCCAACTGTTTTCTCAGCTCCTCCAACTCCTTAGGAGCCATTCAATAAGGGGCCTGGGCTGAAGGCTTTGAGCCTGGTACAAGCCCAATAGCATGATCAATTGTTCTCTGTAGTGGTAGATGCTTTGGCAACTCTGGAGGCATGACATCTTTGAGCTCCTCTAGCACACTAGCCACTACATTATGGACCTCCACCACAACTCCTGGCTTCATCTCCACCAATGCTGTCAAGTAAGTTGGCTACCCTTTTCTCAGACCATATTTGATTTGAATCGCCGAAAGATGGGTCTGTTTTTATTGTCACCTTCCTTCCCTGTAGTATCACCAACAGCAGATACAAAGCAAGGTTGGGACTTGTTCGTGATGAACAATCCCCTTATAAAAGACATTAAGGCAATACTTCCCGAATAGAGAAAATTATTCCCTAGAATGATGTCAAAATCATCTAGAGGAATTGTCATTGGGTTGATCTTCCCTTCCCAATATCCAACCTTGATGTCAACATTAAAGACCATACCTTGGATTTGCTTGGCCTATGAATTCACTGCCTTTATATGATTGGAATTTTCAGCAAGTGTAAGCTACAACTTGTCTACCATATGATCTACCACGAATGAGTGTGTCGCCCTCGAATCCACCATAGCAAGGGCCTTGTGTTGGTTCACCATATCCTCCACATAGAGCAATCCCTCTGATTTGCTTGGCCTTGCTTGTTGAATAGTATTCAACAACTGCAATGGGTTCATCCGAGTCTCAGCAGTATTTTCTGCAATCAAGGCAGAAATCTTCTTATTCTTTGGGCATTCCCGTGCTCGACGAGGCCTATTGTAAATGAAATAACCTTTCGAGGATGAGGATTATGCATTTGCTTTGGGTGTCGGCTTTGAGTTCGATTTCTTTGAAGGAAATGACTTATTTTCACCCTTTTTTTTGAGTACTCCTTATGGGGCTTCTCCTCTTTGTTCTTCTTTTCTGAAGGCGAAGAACTATTCTTGAAATCAACAAGACTATTCGCAGCACCAATCACTCTAGGCAAGTCCTTCACACCTTGCCTTCTTAACTCAGCTTGAGCCTACGTCTGCAAGCCGGTTGTGAAATTGAAGAGTTTATCCTTCTCTGACATGTTCTTGATGTCTAGCAGCAAAGAGGAAAACTCCTTCACATACTCTCGAACAGAGCCTATTTTGTTTTAGCTTCTGCAAAGCCTTCCTCACTTGCCAAGCTGCATCTTCAATTTTCATTTCAATACATCCCACTCGATGATTTTCGGCCTCCCAGCAGTAACATCATCATCAACCCTGGTTCTCCACCAAAGTTTTACATCTCCCTCCAAGTACATTGAGGTTAAGATGACTTTCTGATCATCCGGTGTATGCACCGTGGCAAAGTACTGATCCATGTCCCAAAGAAAGTTCTCTAGTTCCTTGGCACTTCGCTTACCAGAGAACTTCTTTGGTTCAGAAACTTTGGGCTTAGGTAGCTTTGTCACCTCTGTAACATCTAAGGTTCCACCAGCAGCCTTCTTGAAAATACTCGCCTCCACAGCAATAGTCTCTGTTGTGTCAGTGGTAAGCTCGTTAACTGCACGAACATCAGTAAGTAGCTCATTGAAATGAGCCTCCCAACTAGAGACCATCCCCATATGAGATTATTTTCTAGTCACCAACGAAACAATGAGTGTTTCCAAGCCTCCAACTCGCTCTGCCAAGAAAGAGCTCTGAGCCTCATCCCTTTGCACATTGAATGTTGTCATGAGTTGTTCCAAGTGAGACACCCTCTCACTTAGATCCATAGCTGCTTGGGTCGCCATCGTCGCCAAATGAAGTCCTGATACCAATTGTCACTGGGTCACTAATGATAGGGTTTACCCTAAGGAGAATTTTCTCATTCAATGCCACTCCGTGGTGCCTAAAGGCTACCTTAGTTCAGCACTCCAATAAAATTCACACTAAGCAACAATAGGCACAAAGGAGAGCTTTACTGATCTTTGATTGATGAGTTACAACTTTACCACTTTATGCTTCTCCAAACATAAGGGGTGGCTTTATAGAAAACAACATGAAGTGGTTACATAATCGAATGGACACATGTCCTACTTTACAAGCATCAAAGACTGAGTAAAACACACCACACTCCCATGTAGTCGAGCTATTGCCTAACTACTTGCCTCTTTTACTACCACCTGGCCTCATAACTGCCATGACTACCTGGTCAACAGGCACATCTTCCATGTGCTAGGGACTTGCTTGGATGTGCCCTGGTCATGCTTTGAGCCATGACCAAGGTAGTTGCATAACCGCCTAAGACCTGCCATGGTTAACTTGATCCATCCACCCCTAGGGACGCTCCTTTATTTCAGGGTTGTGCTTAGTGGTGCCTAGCTGAGCCTAGGCACCCTTGGGTGCGTTCTGGAGCCTGGCTAAGTCCGAGTCCTACCGGCACGGAGGTAGTTGCATGATGGTCTTTGGGCAAGGCCTTAGCATGCACGTCCAAGGCCTTTTCTAGAGTCACTCTTGCCTTCCTGCCCATACCACCCCCAGGAGAGGTCCCCCTCCTATAGTAGATGTTAAGTTGTTCCTAGCCCTCCAATAGGGAACATCCAAAAGTGAGACTGATAGTACTTTTGCCCTGGTCAACACCAGAGTCAAGGAAAGTCAATTGTTCTCTTGTCAAGGTCTTGCCTTGTCCGTGCCAAGGCATAACCTTGCTCGTGCCAAGGTATGTTTCAAGCTTTCGCTAAGGTACGTGTCAAGTCATCGTTGTGCTTGCGCTAAGTCACCACTGTGCTCGCGCCAAGGAGAGCGCGTTGCCCACGCACGTGCTCACTTGGGTATGCACCGTGCCAACTTAGATACACGCCCATGCCCACTTAGGTACGCACGTCGTGCCCTTGAAGGTATGCGTCGTACCCGCTAAGGTACGTGTCGCGCCCTCTAAGGTATGCGCCCGTGCGCACTTAGGTACGCGCCAGTGCTCGCTTAGGTATGCGTCCTACCCACTTATGTAAACACCGTGCCCGCTTAGGTACGCGTCGTGCCCACTTAGGTATGCGTCGTGCCCACTTAGATAAACACCGTGCCATTTAGGTATGGGCCATGCCTACTTTGGTAAACACCGTGCCCCCAATCCAATGTCTAAGTCCTATGAAGCTTTCCGAGTCTACCTAGACTCGGTCATTTACTGAGTTATCCTGTTGCCCAGCCCAGCATACTCCGGTTCTGCTGTTGGGGTGGTAACATTAGGGTACCCACGGACCGCGGCCGTGAGATTGCTTTCCCAACCGTGATTTCTACGTTCGGAGTCTTGAACTTGAGACATCCTCTTAAATCGCTAGAGTGTCAAACTACTCCAACACACCATCCATTAGTATATCAATACTCTTTATCATATTGGTAGAATATCGCATGCTATAATTGTTTTACCTGAGTTTTTTTTTTATGAAAGGTTGTTTTTATATTTCATTCGACTTAGAGATTATTTAGTACAACTAAAGCTACCTCATTTGGAGTTTGATTCCATACATTTGACTAGCATAAGTACAGAAAAGTAGCATCATTACTTGAGCAACCTCATTTTCTTGCCTATAAACAAAAAAAAGTTTTCCAATCTTAGTTACTGATTTGACAACTTCTAATTTTGGGAAAGATGGGGTTTTAAGTCAACGAGTTCATAATAATTTGGTGTGTGGGTTGCAAGTAAACCTGTGCAGCGGGTGGGGCACCAGCTTGGCCCACCACACTTGGGGCAGGCTTTGGTTCTTATAAATATGATGAAGCCTAGCCTAGCCCAAGCTTGTAAAAGCCAACAATTATATTGAGCATTTGTGTTTTTTAACCCAAACTCGACCCGGTTCTGGCTCACATAGAACACAAACTTTAAATATATATTAAATGAATGAATCAAAACATTTCAACCGTGATGAATTATCAAACCTACCCTCCCTTTTATTCTGAGCCTCACAACAATGAGTATATCTTCAAGGAAAATGATAATCTAATACACTTTGGACGCACATTTTTTTTTTGAAAACAGTGTTTTGTTAAATATGGGGCCACGCTTCAGGAGAGTAGAAAGGTCATAAATGGTTAAAAAATAAAGTGTGCCCCTAAAAATATGTTAGATTATCATTTTCCTGTCTTCAAACCAAGTCCGGCTACCTCTTTCGAATGACCTCCGAATCCTAACTTCTCCTCACAGTTCCTCTTCCACAACAACTCTACCAACCTTCTTTCTTGTCTCCCTCTTAGACAACAACACCGACGCCTCTTAACTCTATCTTTCTCAAAGCTCTATCTATCCTTAATCACGACGTCCTCTCAAAACTTCTATGCTCTCTTTCGCTCTCTCTCAAAGCTTATTTTATATTGAATTAATGCTGAAGTCTTTTATGAGTTTGGTTGTTGTGATTTGGGGTTTCGAATTTTGTGATGATGGATGAATTGTAGGTAGGCTTGCAAATCTGACTTTTTTTCTTTTTGGTTTTCACAATCTGTCGCTCTCGCAATTCATCGAATAATCTAGGGTTGTTGCTTGCATAGAACACAAACTTTTAAATGTATATATATACACACCATGGTAGTAGAGCTTATATATATACAACTTAAAAAGTGCTTAACCCTAAAGGTGAGGATCGAACCAAGCCTCTAGGAGTTGACATCAAGCTCCAATCACTTTAGTTAAAATTTTTACACTTAGATAATGAAATGAACTTGCAAACATTGATAAATCTTTTTATATTGGTTTTTTAAGACAATATCTTAGATATGTAATGATTTAAATATATATATTTTTTACTTTGGCAAAAAAATAATTCTTTTTTTTTTTAAAAGTAGCGACCCCGTTTAGGCCTGCCCAAGCCCATACGTTGCACAAATCTAGTTGCAAGTGGGGCAGGGCAGGGTGAAGATTAAAGTTAGCATCTACGTCCCACGCGGCTGAGATTAAAGTTGTCGTCTCTGTCCCCGCGAGGCAAGGAATGGAGATTTATCCTCACAAATTCCCTGCGAGGAGAACTTTGTCGCACCACACTTCCCCCGTGAGATCAGGCAGGGTGGAGAATCTCTGTGCGCCCGCCCTATCAATTTTGTAAAAAAAATCCATTTTGATCTTCACTCTTTAGCCCTTTTGCCTCTTAATTATTTTCTTAATTTTTATTTTATTTAGGAAACTGTTTTTTTTTCAAATAGAATATTATAATTTTGTTTTTTAATATTGTTATGTTGAATGAGTTACGAATTTATTATACTTAATAAATATGTAAGATTTCTTAAATTAGTATGACAAATATATTTCAATGATGTACTAAATATAATTTAATATGTCCTTGTGATACAATACACACACACATATGATACAATACACATACATACACACACACACACACACACACACATATATATATATATATATATATATATTTTTTTGTTTTATTGTTGGAGGTCTCGAATTCCATTCCATACAATTATATAAAGTTTTAGTAAAAAATTACATAAAAATTTAGTAAAAATAAAAAATCGAGGATTTTATGCGGTGAGTGGGTGGGAGGCAAGGAATCTCGTGGGAATCTCAGTGGGACACAAAATAGGGAATCCCTATGGGAAGAAAGTAATCCATATCCTCGCTTTACCTAGCGTGACAGAGCAAGATTTTGCCTCGTGCCATGCCCCATAGGGTGGCAAAAAATGAGGAATCTCTATCCCCATGAGGAATGGAAATTCCCCACCTCACTTGCAAGCCTATGTGGGAGTTTCTACTTTCAGTTGTTGGGTTTTTGGCTTTTATCAAACCAACTTGCAAGTTACCAATTCTAACCATCCATTATCATCCTTTGATTTCTTCCAACTTTTCTGATTCCATTTTAAGCAACTACTCATTTACCATGTTATTTATCTCTTGCCACTTCTATTAGTAATGCAGAATGCTAAAATTTAAGAGGTTATCTACTTCATCGTTTAAAAGTTGAGTGTTTTCTTAAAGAAGCGGCTATTTGGACCCCACTTTTTACTATTCGGACCCCATTACGTCGATGTACCCCAACAATGAATTTTTTTACTTCGTTTAACTCAGTTCTTTTTTACAAAATTTTCAAAAATACTCTTACTCACCCCATCACTCTCACTCTTACCCCAACACCCCTTAATCCTCACCATTTCTCGATTCCAACCATTCTAGAGCACTTGTAATAGGCCGCAAGTGTCGTAGGAGTATTTTTTTCGTCGAACAAGGTCAGATGTGGTTGCACCGTATTCTAGAAGTGAAGAATTTTCGCCTGCAAGTTTCAGCCGCACGGGGCCGAGTCCTCCTATTAGGTTTTGGGGTTCATACGCAGCGAAAATTTCAAAACATTTTTTGAAAAACCCCAACAGGATCGCAAATAAGTTCCATTAAACAAGATCTATAAAAATAAATCATACCTTAATTCGTGATTTCCTTCTCTAATTGTTCGATCTCCAAGACGTTCAAGCGCACGTCCTCTATCAGAAATCTACACACGAATAGTGACCGCAATTTGGAGTGCTAGCCCAAAGAGAGAGAAAACATTTTTCTTTCTCTCCCAAAATCCATAGAACTCTAAAATAGCAAAAACAAAATTCTTAATTCGTTTTAGGGTATAACCTTTTATTTATATGTGTAAACAAGCCCTTACTTAAAATCCTATTCGTAATACAATTATTGTATTAAGGCAGTTTAAGCAAATTATACATATACCCTTATTAATAAGTTATCATATAACAAATCATAAGGAGTTTTATGTCATGAATTTTCATTACTCTTGACCAATTGAAATTGCACAAAGTCATTCTTTGTTTGCGACCCAATAGGTTTATGCAACGTTGGTAGTGAACCAAAACCATTTTGGTACACAAGTCATAAGCGGTCTCTAGCAAAGCATCATGACTATCCAAGTAGCATGAATATGAAGATCGATACAACCTAATGAATAACATATATCATATACTTTTGTTGTGCGATATCCTTTAATTGAACATAAGACATGGAAAGTCAGCTTTAATGTTCAATCGTACTAGTCTCAATCTTTAGGTAGACTGAAAACATACAAGTGACATTGATCATATCAATTCACTTGGACTTGATCATTTAACAATCTAATGTATCGAGGGATCACTGATATCTCTCTCTTTATGAGAGGACAAATTCTATCTTGATTACACACCTTCACATATTGCTCACATGATGACCAATCACAATATTTATAATCGTCTGGTTAAAGACGACGTTTGATTGTGTCAAATTACCATGCTCTTAATATTGAAGTCTATGGTAATCTTAAGTCGAATGACTAAATGACATACCTATCAAGAGTAACACATATGACTTAATCCATGTGGTGCTTTCAAAGTGGGTCAGTCCAGTACCTTGTTCCTTGATAAGTACTCATAATATCGATTCGTATCCTTATACATATGATCATCACATGACCATCAATCAAGACTCACATTAGTCTTAATTCATTATAGTTCCCAATATAATGACCAACTATGGACATTTAGGATATTTCAACAAATACCATAGATCTTATTATAAGGTAAATATGCAATCGCTTAAAATAAAAACAACAAATGAAAGCCTATATTTTATTAACTATAATTATAAGATAAACAATGTTTGTAGATTGACCTAGGGCACATGCCCCAACACCTTCGACTGAGACCTCTATCTTCGACCGAGACCACTTTATAGGTTTCGGTCGACTTTGACCGACACCTATAAAGAGGTCACGACCACCTCATTCCGAGATTCTAAAGAGGTATCGATCTCAGTGAGTGAAGCAGAGATCTGGCCGATACCTATTTAGAGGTGTCGACCTTGTGTGTTTGAGACTTCTTTAGATGTGTCGGCCATGTGTGTCCAAGACCTCTTCAGAGGTATCGACCGTGTGTGTCCAAGACCCACGAGCAGCAAGAATGAACAATTTTTTTTTCATAGCTCCTAAAAAATACATAAAGATAATAACAAAAAATAGCGGGTTTTGCTTGAAACTGCTTGATATTCTTGATTTCATAGACATTTTGTACCCAAAATGCAAGATTCAAGCTTTAAATCAAAGCTTTAAACCCAACAACAAAACCACAAACATTACGACTCAAAAAAAAGTAAAAAACCAAAAAAAAAAAATCGACACTAAAAGAGATGAAAAATACACTCAAAAAGTTGAATCGATGTGATTTTGCTCAGATTTCATCAGATTTGAGTTGGTGGTGAGAATGCGATTTGAGAGAGTGGTGATGGGGTAAGGGTGAGTGGGGGTGAACGAGGTATGAGTGAGTAAAAATTGTAACGACCCAATCTTTATAGACGCCTTTATCTAAGTAATTTTCAGACGTTGATGCCAACTCAAGTCCATGGGGATGTCTTTAAGAGGCTAGGACACGCCTGATCGGGCGTAAATTGTTATTTTTGTCTGTTGGTTGCCTATTTGTGGTGTTGATTATTACTTTATTCATTAATGCATCGCATGTGTGAGATTTGTATTGCTTAAGTTGAACGAGATAGTACGACGAACATTCACCTGGAAAAACGTGTTGACGCGGTATCGGGTGAATTATGGGTACACTATGTAACGACCCTAAAATCTAATTCGTGTCATGTGTCATTTCATAGTCGTAGTGTTGGGACCCACATACTGTGATATTCGTGTCCAGTTCTCGGGCGTCGATATTGAGATATATTATTTTTATTTGTTATTTGTATTATGTATTTATTACTCAAGTGTGAATCTAATTGCCAGGCGTGTGAGGACGTTTATGTGTACGCGTTTGAGTTGCGAATCAGGTTTACTCGAATGTGAATCCATTGGAGATGCTCTGAGTAATTACTAAACTGGTATTTAGGCAGGTTTAGGGTTATTGAGCCCAACCGATAATTTTTTTTTTTTTTGGAAGTACCAATATACTACAGTGGGTCAACGTATGACAAACACAAGCGCACCTCCCCACATATACGTCATCAGATATGTCTCGTATCATGCAAAACGTTTTTCAGTATAACTCTAACGACACACAAGAGGCAAAACGTCAGATGTGCTACCAGAACAAAGCCTCATCCCGAGATACAGACTAGCCAAACATCTTTCGACACGTGTCCTCCATCCGCTCCACGTCTTATCTCTACTGCCTTTCCAAGTTCACCCACCAAACGGTCCGAGCCCAACTCTCCTCACCCTCGAAAGCACGCACTAAGCCATGGAGACTACGATGGGAATGGGCGTTGGTGGCTGCGCCAAATCGGTTCCATTCATCACTTCCAGAATTACACCAGCTTTCGTTCGCGCCATGGCTGCCCAGAAACCGAGCACCACTTCATCAGCCACCGCGCGACCCAAAAAGGTCAGTACTCGATTTGTATTACTACAATTCAACTCCATCAATTCAAGCACCAGACCTACTCATGTATTGTCTGATGTGTCTCGAATTGTGTTGTGTGCGTCTCGAGGCGCGTATGGTGATTTAGAACTACTGGTTTATTCGTTTGATGACCGTCCAAATTAATCACTAATTACATAAGATTGGGAATATTAAATAGCAACAAAGCCTCAATCTCAAATTAGTAAGATCGATTATATGGATTGACATTGTGCTAGATTCAGTGCAACTAATATTTTGATGGTATACTCTTTTAAGTTCCTCCTAATTAATGAGTCAAAGGTAGCTTCAACAAAAAAAAAAAGAGAAATAGGTTTGTTCACAGTAGGGATTTTTTTTTCTCTCTCTACGGTCTCGCCAGAGTAATTTAGGAATATAGTTTGATGGCAATTTATATATTGAGATGCGTGAGACGCATCTTAAAGTTATCGGCAGTCCTCAATCATAGCATTGCAAATTTGCAATGGAATGTCTGGCTAACGATATTTTTGGCTCAATGTTTAGTAGTCGATGTTGGTAATGTTTATCAATAGCAAAGCGCCACATGTATAATGTATAATATGTTTTTATACTTATGTCCTTCTACTTTTACTTTTTCGTATACATGTCACTTTATTATTAGTAGATATTAACAACATTACACTCAAAATATTAACAAATTTCTTCCCCTATGGTAATTGGTGGACGTATTTGACAATAGAGAAATTAAAGTAACTAATTTTTTCCATTTAAAAAAAAAGTGACTAAGTGTTCGCTGGGTGATCCAAATTAATTTTTGTAGTACATTTTTTTTTTAATAACTATGAATGTCTGAACTTTTTTCAACCCATCCTTGCTTTGATTCGACTAATCGTATGAGAATATTTTCTTATTTAAAATCTCTAATAATATTGAATTGTGTTTATTTTAATAGTCCCAAGTGTTCGAACCCTTTTTAATATGGTAAATAATCAGAATAATTCTTAACTTATAATTTTTTCTCAAAATACTATGGTTTCTCTTTAAAAAATTCCAAACGGAGTATTTTATCGGTTTTATCTTAAGGAGTCATTTTAAAGAACAAAAATAAAACAAGACTCTTGTTTGTAATACACAAAGTTTCACCCAAAATGTTTCTCCTCCAATGTCGTCGCTGCACTACAACTTCCACATCACTCGCCGCTCGCACATCTGACATCCACTATCACCGTCCATTTCCTCTCCGCCTATGCACATGTTTGTTTAGAGAAAAGTCTTTTGTGTTAATTCGCTCTCGTATAAAGTAAGATGTGATCAAATTAATGAATCATATTTTATCGTTTTCATCTCCTCCGTGTGGGACCTCTCTTTCGATCTCTGTCAAGTTCTTGCGAGCCTATAGATCTCCTCCGCTAGCACTGATATTGTCTCAAACTTAACCATCTTCAACTCTTAGGTGTGGGTTTTATCTCAAAAGGCCTCAGTACTAGTTGGAAGGAGTTAATCACTTATATACTTCATTTCAAAGTTTTATTTAATCGATGTGGGACTAACTTTTGGTCCACACATCTTCAACATCTATCAATCAAACCAACACAACACAACCAATCAAACCTATCTCCACACCTTACTCAATTTTGATACACATCCTTGAATTTACACCAAAACATTTCCCAATTTGACAAATGCCCCAACCTATCAAAACGGACACAAATGCAACTGATTTATTGACGCAACAAAGATCTTCCAAACCAGTTGAACGAATCCACGAACAACTCGATCTAGGTCAAAACTTAAGCCAAAGTTCGAAAAAATCTTTTATTTCAGCCTAAACTGCGAATTACACCCAATAGATCGCTTAAATAGCGAAACCCTAAAATTTGCCAAAAATAGTAAAAAGTCCAAAAAACCCTAAGCTGAAAACTAGACGAAAAATAGAAACAAATGTCGCAAACGACAATAAAAACGGAAATTCATAATGAAAGTTATAAGCGAAACAAAACTTTCATAAAATAACAAAATTGTCGTTTCGGAGGGCGAAACGATGGAATTTCGCCGAAAAACGTCGTAGTCACGACATAGCGGTGAGTTGTGATCTCCATGTTGTTTCCAATAAACCCATACCCCCGGAACGTCAAAAACCAAACTTCGCCATTTGCGAAAGTTACTAAAATGCCATCCTGTCATATCTTTCCATCATATTTTTCCAAGAATTTACAAGCTAGTTCTTGGACTTCATCATTTATGATTTGATTTATCTCCAAAACCAATCAATTCTTGTAAAAACCTTATTTTGGGTTTCTGGATTTTTCAAATTTTGTGAGTTTATCACACACATTATATGTCGTCCTTCAAAGGGCACATCCTTCGGACCTTGTTTTTGGTGATATGTGTTTATTGAATCTTTGTGTCTTAGAAACAAGAAGTTTTTTTTTTATTATTCTTTAACATGGCTCCTTGAGATAAATTTAAGACGTTTTTTTTTTATTTTTAACTCTTTAACATGGCTCCTTGAGATAAAATTGAGAAAATACTCATAGATTGAGATTTTTTTAGAGAGAGTGAGATTATTTTAAGAAAAAGTTAAAAGTTTGAGGTTATTCTGACTATTTACCCTTTTTAAGATTAAATATTTTGTGGAGTTGCTCCATGCCCCAACTCCAAAACTTTAGGGTGGCATGCATGCATTCAAAAATCACATACTACAATTATTTGAGATGCGTTTGCTCTTGTTCCAATGCATGCATAACCAACGTTTTGCAGGCCTCGAAGGTGTTCCCGCTCGGCGAGCCAGGCCCTCGGAAAGCCACAACAGTCAACGGGCCACCGATGCGACTACTAACACGTGTGGAGCAGCTGAGGCTCCTGACCAAGGCCGAGAAGGCGGGGTTGCTATCGGCGGCCGAGAAATTCGGGTTGTCCCTATCATCTATAGAGAAGCTGGGATTACTCTCAAAGGCAGAAGAGCTGGGCGTGTTGTCAACTGCTACAGACCCGGGAACGCCCGGGGGTCTCTTGGGATTGAGCTTGGTTTTGTTGGGCTTTGCCCCGGTTTTCGTGTATTTGGTGCCCGAGGAGTATCCGTGGGAGGTGGCGGCACAGGTCGTGGTGGCCGTCGTTTGTGTGCTTGGTGGCTCCGCGGCCTTTGCCGTGTCTAATTTTGTGTCTAGTTTGCAGAAATAATCTTAGCTCATCGAGATGTTTATCGTTATTTACGTGTTGAATGTGAACCAGTTCTGGAATGCGTTGAATGCAGAACTTGTGATGTTAATTTGTACAGTAGTATACATGGATATTTTGCACTTTTTTTTTTTTTTTTCCTTTTCTTTATTTGAAAGTTACAAGAACCAAAAATACTAGCATAGACTTCATCAAAAAAAAAAAAAAAAGAACTGGCATAGGCGACATTCTATGTGATTAATTAGATATACCTCATGCATATCATGCTTTTAAGTGATTCAAGACTCATCAAAGATCCATATGGTTTCTACTATGTTTAATCCGCCCACAAGATTATTTAACGCGGTTGGTATTTAACGCGGTTGGTATTGGTATTTAACGCGGTTGGTATTTTAACGCGGTTGGTATTGATATTTAACGCAGTTGGTATTTCTGAATGTTGGTATTTAACGCGGTTGGTATTTCTGAATGTTGGACTTTTTTTGTTTCATAGATGCTGGATTTAAGGTCTTGGTTTATTATTAAAAAATAAAATAAAATTGTAATAATACCTCAATGCAGTAAAATACATATAGTTCTGTACACGTGAATCTCGAGAGGCATCTGGCGCATATCAACTTCATTTTAGATTTACTTTTTTTTTCGGATTTAGCGTGGGATAGATACGTTAGTAGACCAACCACGTACAATGAACATATACACCATCCGATGCGCCTTGTATCATGCACACAAGCGTGGACGAGGCACATCTAACCACATGAAACAAAACCGCACAATTTGAACAGCGAACGGCATATTCTCGGTAGATTCCAACGGATTTATCCCAATTCGAGTCAAGTTCGAAGTGGATAGAGATGAATTGAAATGGGCGTCTCATCTCTCTCCATCTCTTCGAATTTGAGCTCGCCATACGCCAACCCAGCCATCCCAATCATGGCTCGCTCACTCTGTAAGATTAATTTCTCTTTCTAGGTTTTCAGATCTTCTTGTTTCTTTAGTTGCTTTTTGGTTTGTTTTGTTTCTCTTTATTAAGTTTGATTTACCAAACTGTCGTCGTTCAAGATTAGTTTATGAATTCAGTTGCTATGAATACATTCAATATTAGGTTAGATTCATGTTTGTGTAAACACATTAGTTTCTCTTGCTCTTTTGCGTGGCACCCCAAATTTAAATTTCAATTTCTAAGTGCACCCCACATTTTCACTAAAATACCCTTTCATCCGAACCGAAGCACCTAACTCCAAAACCTTGGTCTGGACATCTATTTTAGATTCGGCGAGATGTAGCTTAGACTTTTCCACAAGGCTCAGCGTTGTCCAACTGAACTTCTTTGGTGAGGTTTAGTTGACAACTGCCGACCTAAAGGTTCGGTGGGTTTTGACCGACTCTCCAATTAAAGTTTCGGTAAGCTGTGACCGACTCTCCAACTAAAGGTTCGGTGGGCTCTGATCGACTCTCCAACAAGAGATTCGGGCCTTCGAGGCCGAACCCTTCGATGATGCCTACAAATTACAAAGAAGAGTGTGTGGGTGCACTTAGAAATTGTAGTGGGATGCACTAATCACAGTGAGAGGCATAAAGGATTGATCGTTTTTTTAAGTTTGACTTTTTCTAGGGTGCACATAGTAAAAGGTGGGCTGCACTTAGCCGGACTAAAAAAAGGCCTTTTGTGATCATCACAAGTTTTTCTTTTATATATACATATGTTGAAGATGTGTGGACTGAAAGTTAATCCCACATCAATTAAATATAACTTCATAAAGAAGTATATAATTGATTAATTCCTCCCAACCAACACTGATGCCTTTTGAGTTTTTAGATAAAACTCCACATCTAAAGTTGAAAGGTGATTAAGTTGGGTATATTATCGGTGCTAGCTGAGGAGATCTACGAGCTCAACCACGCGTATGAGGCGTGCCGTGAGAATTTGATAGTATATATGTTTTTTTATCAAATTGGTCGTCCGCATTGGTGGTTCGATGCGAAGTGTGAGAATTGCAAATTTAGATGTTAATGAGTCATCCCGTTTCGCGAGTCGTGAAAATTGTTTCTGTTGGCTGGTTCCCCATGCTATACTATTGTTGATTCATGTTAAAAGGTATAGCCACATCTATGTACTATATGGCATTGTTACCAGTCAATGTGATGGGTCTATATCTGTCAATTTTGTGTCCAATTTTCTCGAGTTTTTTTTTTTTTTTTTGTTCATGTATCAGGTTTGTGTAGGTAGTTTATTATAAGGGATATAAGACTCGTTCATTTGATGATTTCAGGGGTCGTACTAAGTTTGTTTCTCTTGTTGGTTGTGGGATGCGCTGGACGACCTCTTCATCACCACAAAAAGCCTTTACAGACATCACGTCCCTACAATATTGCTCATCGAGGTTCAAATGGAGAGTTTCCCGAAGAAACTGTCGGTGCATACATGGTTTTTTTTTTTTTTTTTTTTTTTTTTTTTTTTTTTTTTTTTTTTCCTTCGAGGATTAGTTTTTATTGTTTTAGCATTGTAAAAGATGTGCGAAGTGCCTATAAAGTTTGGAGCTAATTTATATTGTTCAACATTGATGCATACCGCACGAATCTTGAGGTGAACGTCAACGACCTCCGCGACTGCAAAATGTAGACTTGGAGTTGGGGCCTCCGGGAAGAGCACTCTGATGCCAAAGTTAGAGCAAGAATAGAGAAGACAGAGGACTTAGAGTTAGAATTGAGAGCATACCTATTCCTCCAATCGGTTGCATATTTATAGTTCTAGGTTTTACCCCTTGTTGGTTTCCAATCGGGATATTGCCAAATCCGATTTTTCCTATTTTGGTAAGATTTGGCAAATCCTGATTTTTCCTTTTTGGTGGGATTTTCCACCGAGTTGATTTTTATCACCGATTCTGCAATATCTCGGGAATCTACGGAATTCTTTCTATTTACAACTTTACCTTGAGATGTGCTTGCACAAGTCTCGAGGTAGATTTTATGCTGTCCCACACCAAACATGATAATCAAACACCTTTATTTCATTGAAAATCTGTTGCAAAATCAGCTATTTTGATGGAGGAGCCATTTATTTGAAATTTTAGTGGGTGATTATGAAATCACGTATAATTGAATATTTTATTCAACAACATTCGAAGTGCTCTAGGTGCAGAGCGATATGGATGCACCATATGTTCTCAAGTAGTGTACTTGTGTATCCAAGGCCTCTCACACACGAAAACGAATTTCTGAAGAAGAATGTTTCAAATTTTATAATTATGCATCGGAAATTTTGAGAATATACTCATGTAGCAATGGGGAACAAGTATGCGATGAGTCTTTTTGTTTTCTAACGCAAGTTGACATATCTATTACTTATGGAGAAAAGAACGTTCCTGAGATTTAGTTGGTTCTTGCAGAGAGCTATTGAAGAGGGTGCTGATTTTATCGAATCCGATATTCTTGCTTCAAAGGATGGTGTCCTTATTTGCTTTCATGATTTAACCCTAGATGCCACAACTGATGTTGCAGATCATAAAGAGTTTGCTAACCGTAGAAGAACGTATGAAGTTCAACAGAAGAACATGACGGGATGGTTTACTGGTAAGTTTGTGATGCCCTTCCCAATCCCCCATCCCATATCCAAAAGGGGAAATTGTATGTGTTTCTTCTTTTTATGCAACGTCGATGCATTTCAATGTTTTAAAATTAAATATGGTGTTCAAATTGTAGAACCTCCAATTAAGTTCACTTTTGTTATTACTGGTGAATGCTTTAAACTTCTTCTTCTTTATGATAATGTTTTACATTGGAAAGAAAAGGAGGCTATATAGTCATATTCATACATATGCGAAATGCTATCACCCCTTCTAATGCATCTCAATTTGTTTTTGACTCAGTCTGAAGCTCTATTAAAACAGGATTCTTTCCTTGCTCTAAAGGAATAGAAATCATGATTGTTACATACATTTATGATAGAATTATCGTAATATTTCTTTGATGCTTAGCAATTTGTTCTCTACACTTTTTCATATTGTTGGGTGACTTTACAACTTGTGGCACTTTTTGTTTTGCCATTTCTTTTTGTTTCTTTAAAATATACTTTTGATGACTATAAAAAAAGATGCTAGTGATGGTATGTCGTTTTGCCCCTCATTTGTCCACCTCCTTTTCAATAATCTTTAGCCTACTCTGACAATCAAATTTTGAAGGCTCGTGAGTATTTGATGGTAACTCTCTCTCACAGATCCTTCATTTGGGATTATGTTTAATCATAGCGAATTAGTTGAACATTTGCTTATCCATTATCATTTTCCATCTAAATGTAGCTTTGCAACTTCGGTCATCAACTCTTAGAGACATTTTTTTTCTTTACTTTTCGTGGAAGTTGGTATTTTCGTCTTCTTCTAAAAAAGGTACAACAACAACAACATAGCCTTAGTCCCAAATTAGTTGGCATCGACTACATGGATCAAGCTCTTCCATTGTGCTCGATTTAATGCAATTGATGGTGAGCTTTCCAAACCATTCAAGTCCTTCCTAATTAATGCATCCCAAGTTAACTTCGGTCTACCCCTACCTTCGTCAAATTTCTTCAGTTTCTATGGAGTCAAGTTTTCTAGTGGTGGCATTTGTAGGCCGTCTTTGCAGGTGACCAAACGACCGCAACCGCCCTTCCTTAATCTTTGTGTCAATTGGTGCTACTCCTACTAGTTTTTGAATTTCTGCATTTCTTATTATATTTTTACGAGTTTTACACACATCTACCTAAGCATCCTCATTTCTACTACGTTCATTTTATGTAGTTGTTGCTGCTTTATCGCCTAACATTCACTTCCATAGAGCATAGGTGGCCTAATTGCGGCCCTATAAAATCTCTTCTGAAAAGGGTATTAGTGAAGTTTTTTTTATTTCCTAGTATGTATTGATTATCTAGTGTGGCATAATTCATTATTTATGATAAATACAACAATGTCTTCATGGCATTATTTGTTTATCACTTGTCTGATTAAACATTGTTTGCAATTTTGTTTTTTGATCTGAACTCTGAAAATTTTATGGAAGTTGTTGATCACATAATTGATTGTTATTCTCATTTTATGCAGTGGACTTCACGTTAGAAGAATTGAAGTCATTACGTGTAAAGCAACGTTTTAATTTCCGTGATCAACAATATAATTGTGAGTATCAATCAAAAAAATTCTATAATGATCACTGAATTTTTTTTCTCTTATACTGATTGTGTTTTTCCTTTGTTGGTGCTAGATTTAGCTCATACATTATTCTAAGCCCTCTACGTGCGGTCAATGCTTTGCCATCTCTTATACAGTTTGAACAGCTGTTTTTGCCTATCTTATGTAGCTCTTTGGCGATTTTTCATTAAATGCCTAGGAAATGCCTTGAAAACCTTGTGTTCACATGTTTGATTATATTTTGATGAGAATTACCCTGTTTATTTTGTGCAATTAGCATATTGTTGTTGGGGGCCCTGGTAAAGAAAATAACACCATTCCTTTTATCTTATGCAGGGAAATATTCAATCATTACATTTGAGGAGTTCATTTCAATTGCATTGGATGCACCTAGAACCGTTGGGATCTATCCAGAAATAAAAAACCCAGTCTTCATTAATCAACATGTGAGTTTGTTTTTTATTTTTTCTAAATGATCATTACAACTATCTGGAAGAATGCTATGACATGTGTGAAATAGCTGAATTTGTGGAGGATATGCCATAAGATCAGAGAGTTTGTTTAATGTTATAGGAATTAGGAAGATATGCTATAATGTAGGACGTTTTGCTTTAGATTCATGCTTGCATTTTTAAGAGTCATTAATGTCAAATCCACTGTTTAGATTCGGCCATAAAAAAGTCACTAGTATATATTTAGTCATTAAAATGCCAAAAACTGTGGTAACCTTCTTGTTCCGTTCTGTTGCCTTAAGAATTTTCCACTTCTGAAGCACATCATTTAAAAAAAATAAATTTCTGAAGCACATCGTTTAAAATAAAAAATTTCTGAAGCACATCATATCATTTCCATTCCTGATTTTGAAATTTCGAAAGCTTATGGAAACTAATTCTACTTTTACAAATCTGACCTTAATGGTAATATTATGACAGGTTAAATGGGCAGACGGAAAGAAGTTTGAAGACAGGTTTGTGGAGACACTCAAGAATAACGGGTACAAAGGGTCATATTTGTCTAAAGAATGGAAGAAGCAACCAGTATTTATACAGTCTTTTGCGCCAACTTCACTCATACACATCTCAAACTTCACAGACTTGCCCAAGATCTTGTTAATTGATGATGTCACAATACCAACTCAAGATACAAATCAGGTTTTGCTTCTTCCTTTGGGTATTCATCAATTTCCATGTTCTTAATTGACAATCTGACTGTTACAATTGAAGACATTAATAATAAGTTAAATATGTATATTACTATATTTGAATGACTTTGATTTCATGTTCCTAAAGGCTTGTCTTCTCTGTCTTGACTTGTTGGAATGTAGGGGAAAATATAAATGACAAGCACAAACTAGTCGATTGTTTGATATCTGGTCCTTTTTTTTTCTTTGGGAAATGGTAAAGTAACCCAGTTTTGACACCGCGAAATGGGCACCGCTTGGGTGCCGCCATGCAATACACATGGAGAGGTGTGCAAAAAACATCTCGAGGTGCATCGCCCAGCGGGTGCCCACTCGGTGCCTGCACAACTCTCGTGGTGTATCTCACGGTGGGTATCCACTCGATGCCCATTTTGTGGTGTCAAAAGTGGGTTACCAAAACATTTTCTTTTTCCTTTTTATCTTTCATTTAGACTTCATTTTTTTTAAATACTGCGTCCATTTTTTGTTCATTTTGCCCATTTTTGTGTTCATTTGCAAGATTCTCATTATTCTTAGAGGTAATGCACTACGTATGGGACAATATCCCAAGTTGCATCTCGGGGCTCAGTCTGCTTTTGAGCAATTATTTTTTGATAGGGATACTGGTATCCTTTATCGATCTATAGCTGTAATAAAACTACAAAATCTATTTATTCTGTCTTTTTTATCTGGTTATATGTTTCCATTGCTAATATATATATTTCTTGTTTTTCGATGATGCATTGCAATGCTGATCAATTATTTCCAGTCATACTCGGAAGTAACATCTGATAAATACCTCGGATTCATAAAGAATTTTGTAGTTGGGATTGGACCTTGGAAGGACACTATTGTGCCTGTGAAGAACAATTATTTAGATGAACCTACTGATCTAGTTGCCAAATCTCACGCTCATGAATTACAGGTGAGTGCCCTCTAAATATTTTTACTTCTTGGTGTCTTCCTAATTGTTTGGAGATATCTAGTGTTGTGCCTGCTTAAAGAACTAGCCTTTTCTAAACTCTGATTTTGCTATGATGACAATGCTAGCTTGCTTCTTATGAAAATTATTTTGTGCACATTATTTAATGTGGTAGGTCATGGTGCATAGTACATAGGTTTTGAATTGGAGTATGTTATTTAAACTGATCAATAGGTTCATTAGGCTCTTCTGACATTTAAGTTTGTAGTCGGATTAGATTCATTGGAATCAGATGTCTCTATGGTTTACTTATAATGGCAATGGACAAGTAAATGCACTTTGGTGTAGATGGTGAAAATTTATTGATGAGAATGTGTAGGTGAAAAAATATGCCCCTTACTGTTGAGGGGTCTCTAAATAAATTAAATCATTTCTTAGGGAGGTCTAAGTAAATATTTTTTTTGTCTGCCTAGGTGCTGCTTAGGTGCCTCCTAGACTAGGTGGGGCTAAACCGTCTAACACCGCCTCATTGCCTTGAAAACATCTGTCAAACCTTTGATGCACAACCTTCCCTGGAAATTTTCATCTTGAGGCTTAAGCCTGATGACATATCTTGGGTGCATCACCTTGATACACGCACCTCAAAACATTCTTTGAAACCGTAAAAGCGATGCGACCATAAGATGTCCATCTCTTCTATTCTTGGCTGACAAAATATGCTTGACAGTGACCCTCTTATTTTTTTGGATTTCCCTCTGCTAAGTCCTTGAAAGTGCCTATCACATTGCTTTTCTCCAATACTCACATAGTGAACATTTAATTTAATGGATGGATAAGCTACCTTTGTGCTGCAATAGTTGTCGATTTTGTATGCAGTATTCTCACCTTTTTTATGTGCTTATTCTTATAAGTAGGCAAACATGGACTCAAAAAATACAGCACAAAGACTTAATTTCTGATTAGTAGGTGTGAATTTCAGTCATTGGTTGAATCTGTAAGCAGGTAATAGGTTTTGTAATTTCAGTTTTTAATTTGAATCTGTAAGCAGTTAGTAGTTCCAGTTTATAACTTCCTCGTGTCCGCAATTAGTTATATTGCCCTTGTATCTTGTGTATTTAAACTACTGAGAATAATCAAAGAAGTAAGCAGATTCTTCAAAAAATATCAGTGTTAAAGGTCGATGGGTTATCTCTAATGAGCCCATAATTTGATTTCATCATGTAGACGAGGGAAGTAAAACCCAGAAACTCAATACCTTCTCTGAAACAAATCTGATTGTTAACAGAACTCAACCTATATCAGAATTCCGGGTGTGTAACATTTATTTGTTTCTCAGAGAATTAAAGTACACACAAAAAATTTGTATTGCTTTCGCTGGAATATTTTTGACTATCCATTTCCATGTTAAGAGCATTACGTACAGTATGCCATAAATAGATTTTTCTCCATAAATAACATGTGATAAACTTAGAGTATTTCTCGGTTATAGAAGTGCCGCTTTAAAGTTTTCATCACCTTCAAGGTGTCATCTTAGAAACTCCATTTTGCATTGTGCTTCCACAATTTTTTGGAAGGCCAATGCTGTATGACTAGTAATGTAATCGAAATATTCTAGGACCGAAGCTAACTTGCTGAAAGATGAACAAGAAGTACTAATTCAATTTACTTCACGCAAAAAGTTAAAAAGGATTTTCTTACAACATACAAGATGCAAACTGTGGTAACATCAAACCCCAATTCCTAGCCAATTTCATTTAAGTAGTTAAATTGTTGGTAATATGTGCTAATGCCATGGGAAAGCGGAAAGGCAAGTGAGAACAATGTATATTGGTCATTCAAATAAAATTTGCATGAGAACCATAAACTAAGAGTTAAAAGTGAGTTTGACCCTGACTCCTGAGGCAAGTTTACTGCTGTGACCTTTTTTTTTTTTCTTTGATAAGTTTAGGTTATGGTACTCTCAGCTCACCAGTTATTTGGTTCTTAAATCTGTTTAACCTTCATCATACCTCTTCTGTCAACTTTTATATTGCTCTGCAAGATCCATCTCCGCTAAAGTCAATATTTTGAATAGCTATTTATGCAAATTGGCAAATCTAAATTCTTTTGAAGAATGGTTTTCAATAAAAAAATTCTTTTGAAGAATGAAATATTATTGACATTGTGAATTCTATTAGGTGCACCCTTACACCTATCGGAATGAGAACCGGTACTTGCATTTTAATTTCCATGGAGATCCACATGCTGAATATGATTACTGGATTAACAAGATAAGGGTTGATGGGCTATTCACCGATTTCACTGGGACCCTCCATGAATATCAAGAATGCAGATCTCGACGTTGGAAGGATGAAAGTGCAGTTAGCATTGTGGAAAGAATTGCAGAATTGATCTCCTCCTACCGAAATGACCACAATTGAATACTGGTATCCTTCTTTTCCTAGGGGCTTGCGTAAACTATATGATTGTCATTTTTACATGACCAGATTTCATTAATTTCACATGCAATAATGGAATATATCCTTCTCCTTCATAATTTAAGTGAATTTACTATGAAATAATAAAAAAAAATTCGCAATGGATTCACAGCAAAGGCTCTGCTCAATGAAGTAGTGGTCATTTAGATGTATAGTCATTTAGTGACAGAAAATGGAAACTCTGGAATGTCCCGTAAAATTTCCTTATAATGATGTAAATGCGATCAAATGATTAATTGTGATTCTTCTCTCTTGCTAGCGTGTGGAGGTATAATTTTTGTTAAATAAAGTCTTTTTTTCCTTTTTGTTTGGGTTTGGTCATTCACCAAATTAAGACTTTAATTAGGTTTCTTTTGCTTCAATGATATAATAACTTTCTGTAACACCCATATTTAGAATTCATACGACATGCTAAGATGTGCATTGCATGGCCTTAGGGTTGGTGTGATCAGGTTTGTTTGGATCAAGGAAATGATGTTCTCAACTTCATAAATAGTTGCATATATTACACAGAGCCCTAATTCTCCAAACCTTGTTTTTTGGTTTGCTTTTCTGCTAGTGAGGTTTCATCTATCTCACTAAAGATATTTTGGCGTAACTATCCATTGTTAGTTACACGGCTCTCCTACAATTGCTACATGTAATACTATTAGTTCGGTATGTTGCAATTCTAGAATGCACGTGTCCAATAATTGAGGGAGAAAAAGATAGAGCTTTGCACTATCCACTATCAATAAAGTAATTAAATGACTCGTACATGAAGGCCTTGTTTGGTTAGGGGTGGAGTTATCTCTTGGGAGTTGGGAACTAATCTTGTTTAGTTGGTCAACTTGTCTGCGAGTTATCTCTCAACTTATGGTGGTGTATTCAATTTGACAAATCCATGGATTTGTTTAAATGATGGATTTTCATGAATTTCATGGATTTGGAAGGACTTGATCCAAAATCCATCTACATCTCATGGGTAGGGGTGAGATTTCCCCATATACATTTTTTTACTAGAAATATATCACAATCCTTTAAAATCCATCAAAATCTCAATGTGTTTAAAAATTGAATAGACTTAGACTCTTTAGAAATCCATTAAAATCCATCAAAATCCTAATTGAATACTCTTTGACTTTTCAAAAATCCATTAAAATCCTTTGAAATACAAATTAAATACACCTTAATTTCAAAATCCTTCAAACTCCTTTAAAATCTTTAAAAATCTATCAATTGAATACACCCAAAGGGAAGGGTGAGAGATATCTCCTCCAGTGAGTTATCTCCTAGGAGTTGTGGACACAATTACCCTCATTAATCATGACCTTTTTGCTGCTACTCTCTCTCTCTCTCTCTCTCTCTCTCTCTGTGTCTCTCTCTCTCTTGCTCTCTTGTTTGAAGGCTATTTATGTCAATTCATATATTTTATTGTTTAAAATTTCTAACTTCCCTTGCAAGTTTAAAGTTAAACTAATTTGGTTCGTTTTTACTATCTTACAGTGTTAGTTCGGAGTAAACTCTTTCGAGTTAATATTTTCATATTTGGTTTAATTTTAAACTTGCAGGGAAGTTTTAAAATTTTAAACAATAAAAAATATGAATTGACATAAATAACCTTCAAACAAGATAGAGATGTGTAATAAAAGTGTCATTAATGAAAGGTAATTGTATCCACAACTCCTGGGAGATAACTCCCCTAGGGGGTAGGGGAGATATCTCGCATCCAAAGGTGTAAGTTGGAAAGTAACTTGCAGGAAAGTTGGGCAACCAAACAAGATTAGTTCCCAACTTCCTGCTCCACCCCTAACCAAACAAGGCTTAAACATGAAAAATATGAACTTCAAGAAGTTAACTCTTAACTAGCACTGTAAGTTGGCAAAAATAAACCAAATAAGGCCGAAAACTACTTCACCAATCTTTCTTACCACCATACCTAACATGTTTATAGTGTTTAGGATTAAGAGTTTAGGGTTTCATAAACAAAATAATCATTTCCTCTCACAAAAGACGCGTACCTCGTATTATTGAGACCACTCTCAAACTCTCTCAAATTGCATTCATCCTCGTCTTGGTGTTTCCGAGCATCTTCATGTCATTTCTTGTTGTTTTTGCACTTTGGTGGTCGTTCTTTAGGGTTTTAGTTTGCTTTTAAATTGTTCGTGAGGTTCGACGTCGTAGGGTCGAGAACTGTATTTGAGGTTCGGTGTTAGTCCATCGAACCATTTTGTTAAAACTTGGTTGACAGACACCGAACTAGAGGTTTGGTAAACTCCAGCAGACTCTCCAAGTAGCGGTTTGGTAGGTTTAGGTCGACACTCTGATGAGTCCATTTTGTGCCTCATTTTTATGTCTATTTATTATGCTTTTTATGTGTCAATCTCTCAGTATTAGCTAGAAAATATTTATTTTGTTCTTTGTATGTTATAGGTTAAGTTTGATGTAAAAGAATAAAAATGAGGACATTTTGAAGTTTTTTTTTGGTGTTTTGCATTGTAAAAGTGAGCTTGCATGCACTTCAAGATAGCTTGGTGGGACCCACATTGGTCTATATTGATGATATGGTAGTCCGGAAGAAGTTTAGCAGTGCATTGGCTGAGGAAAGCCTTTAAAAACGATGAAGTAGAAGTCATTCCTGCAGTGTGTTCAGCAACCACATTACAAGCCTCCAGACTTACATTGTATGTAGATCAGAGAGAGATGTAGCAGAAGGGTGACACACAATCATCAAACAGCCGTCTCAGGCCCTCCATCACGCCTCGTGATTCGTCACAACACGAACTCCCAGATTGACGCACGTTCCACGCACACGCAGGCTCTCCTCTCCCGTGCGATACATGCCGAACTGCCTTAGGATGCACCTCGAAAGACTCAACACCCTACCCCAGCAGCGACAGAAACCAACAGATCAGCCTCGGCGTGCGTATATTCATCATCTCAGCAAAGCGAAATCCAGCAAGGGCAGAATGGGAAAATCAGATGAAAATAGGGTTTCAACACCAGCTGCCACACACAATCCCACCACCCACTCCACGTTTTTCTCAACACCCCAGATACATCAAACCGATTTTCCAGCAGCCCCACCCTCCATTTTTCAATACACACATTATCCACTTCTCTCTCCCCACTATCTACACACTATTTACACACCACCTTTCATCTCTCTTCTTTATTATTGTTTATTTTGTCAAAAGCTTTGACAGGCTAAGGGATTTTGATTCAACTTAGATTTCTCAACATATTTTGAAGTATTGAATCATGATTTTTCTTGTTCTTAACATGTTAATTGATAATTTAAACTCATTTATGGGGTAATCCCTTTTGTTCTAGGCTTCTATGGACCTTAAGTTGGACTCCTTTTGATTTTTCAATGTGAATATATTGTTTATTTCATTTAAATGTGTTGATTTGTGTGTCTTGGGTGCTAGGCTATGTCTACCTTAATCAAGTAGGTATAGAACATAGGGTTAGGAAGTCACCATGACCATTGGGACTTTAAGACCCGGACTTGGGGAAACATAACCTTATAAAATGTGTATGTCGATCGACGACCATTGAATAAGGAGGCTTTAGAATTTGATGTCTAATTCGGTGTTCTTACTTACGCTACTCACATCGACCGGTGAAGTTCGAGTGAACCACTAAATTTCCATCACCGAGACCTCGGGATGGAGTGAATTTTAGGAAACTCACTTATCGTCACATGAATTGGGAGACTTTCGAATCACATTGGAACAAAAGGATACAACTTATGTGACATAGATTCCCTAGAACTATTTTTCCATCGCTTAAAACCAATTTTAATTCCTTGCAATTAGTGTCAGCTTCAGCTTTATTAGTTATAGCTTAATTTTTTTGGTAGGAGTTATAGCTTAGTTTAGTTTATAGTTGTTTACTTTGTTTTTAACATTTCAAAACGTTTCCTAACTTTACGTCCTTGATTGAACAATAGATTAGCTTTTCATCATCTCTGATGATCGATATCCACAACTCAATCACTAGATAGAGTTACTATTACTACCGCGAAGCTCTACACTTGGAGCTCGCATCAAGTTTTTGGCGCCGTTGCCAGGGACGGTAGTTAATTTTAGTTTGATTAGGATATTCTGTTTAGGATTTATTTTTTTAGTATTTTAGTTTAATTTACTTTAGTTTAATTTTTGTGTATTTTAGTTTAATTAGAATAACCATCTACACTTGATCTTGTTTGTTCTTTGAGTTTCAGGTTTTAAATTTGAATTCAAAGGGCGAGGAATGAAGAAAAAAAAAAGGAAAGAAATGGAGTCAACCTTCATTAGGCCAACCTAGAGCAATGTTGGGTTATCATGGAGGACAATTATATGGTGGAATGGAGGTGCACATTATAAACCAAGGATTTCAACCAAGTGCGACTTTTCAAAATTTATATCATCATGGGGTTCACAATTACCCAAGTTTCTCCAATGCATGTCAAAAGAATGTGAGAGACCATCAAGCCTTCATTCACTCTCAACAAGGGGAACAAAATGATAATGAGGCTACATTCAAGTCAATCAAGCCGCTAATTATGAGCATGAATTCTACTAATAGAAAGCGGCATGAGGATAATGATAAAGCGAAGGAAAGACTTAAGCATACTCTGAAGAGGATGGAAGCTGAGAAGAATCAGACCATCAATAATCTAGAGTTGCAAATAGAACGGTTGACTACCGTGTTGAGTTCTCACGAAGATGAGATTTGTTCTTGTGATACACAGGTGAACTCTAAGGAGAATGTGCTTGCCAATGCAAAGGATCAATGTCATGTAGTGTCCATGCAACCTAGTAAAGAAAGTGCAAAGGTGGTGTTATTTAACAAGGACAAAACTGAGAAGAAGAAAAATGAAATTCTTGAGACAAGGGAGAACACAAATGTCAAGGATAATGATCAATACCACGTAGTAGCAATAGAGGCTAATGAGAAAAATTTAGAGTCAGATGTCGTGATCCAAAATGAGAAGTAGAAAGATAAGTTTGAGGAAGCCAAGACGATACATACGGTGGAAACGTCTCATTTAGCACTTCCAACTCAACTTCAGAAGAAGGTGGAGGATCTGAGGAGTTATCTGGTGTCATGTTCTATTGATCCACTACAATGTGAGAAAGCTTTGTATGATTTGGGAGTGGGTATAAATTTGATGCCATTGGCTTTGTTTGAGAAATTGGGAATCACTAAGTTGAGACAGGCTGGTTTTAGTGTTCACTTTGCCGATGGTTCATTTTCCAAGCGAAGGGGTATAGTGGAGGATGCTCTTGTCAATATTGATCTGTTTGTGTTCCCTTGTAATTTTGTGGTATTGGATTTGGAAAAGGGAGAAAATGTGCCACTGATACTTGAAAGACCATTTTTAGTGACTGCTCGAGCTCTCATTGATGTTGAAAGTGGAGAAATTATATTGAGAGTGGGGATAATGAGTAGGGTGTTGAGTGCTCGTGATGATTTCTAACGCTCGATGATTGGTTAATCACGTCATACCATAAAGGAGATCAACACCATTTTGCTAAGCACCGAAATGCATGAGAAGACTTGTGAACTTGAAAAATGGCAAGATAAGTCAAGTTCGAAAATAGAGGAGTCGGTGCTGCGAGTTAAGAGCATTAAAACTATCTTTGTTCACAAGATAGAAGTGCAAGAAAAATCCCATGTTCAGCAAGAAAATTCCTCTGTTGAAAAGAGGTCCATAAAGAATTCACCTACTGTTTAGCCTATAATTCATGCATCCAAAAAGCCTATGCGTTGCGATGAACCGAGAGAGAGAGAGAGAGAGAGAGAGAGAGAGAGAGAGAGAGAGAGAGAGAGAGAGAGAGAGTGAGAATGACGTGTTTCAGAAAGGGTAGTTGGCCCTCTCCAAGCACAAATTGAAGACTTTAAAAGTAGGTTTGAGATCAAAATGGAAGGGAGCAGTGAAAGTGAAGCACATTGACAAGGAGGGCAAAGTGGAAATTCTGAACAGTAAGGGACACATTTTGATGGTGTCTAAAAAGAATTTGAAGCGGTTTCTTTGTCCGCTTGATGAGAAGAGTGACACTTTAGTCACTCCCACTTGACTTCAACAGGCGTTTGGCTGAGCACTAAAAACTTAGCGCTACTGGGAGGCAGCCCAGGGTTCTTTTATTGATATTTTCAGTGATTGTTTTGTTAGTTTCAATTTCAATAAAAAAACCATAATTCCTTGTTTTGATTATGTGGTTGACACATGGTTTCTGATATTTTAGGTTGAATACCAGTTGTCGGGTGATTTTTAATCGAATTGGTAAACCGCATAAAACCGCAAATCTTAAAGAATATGATGAGATCCAAGTTTGAGGAGTGGAGCTATCATAGATGAGAGCGAGACTATCTAAGTGCACATCTATCAAGTATACTTTAAATTAGCACGCATGATTCATTCCCACGGATCACATTCTCTTGTTTCAACAAGATGGATAATGTCATGCAAGGCACTACCCCACCACACATTTGTCTTATTGAATCTCATGCTCATTTCACATATTCTACTTGAAAATTGATTGTCAATGAATTCATGTGTGAATGATGCTTCTATGAGTTTAGGAAATTGTTGTGTATTCGTTGCCTGTGTGAGTGAGATTTATTGCGATTTTTTTTGGAATTGCATGCATAAAAAATTTCTTAAGCTTCATTGATTTATACTTGATGTGATTGTAACACTTTTAGTCTCTTGTGATCATTTTTATGGGTTGTGTGCTATGCAGTCGCTTTTCAATATGATTTGAGCATTCATTTTGAAATTTTGACTTTGGGCTCGCATGATTTAGTTTAACTTTTTAAGTCAATTCCTCTGTTCATTAGTTCTTGTTTTTATCAGGTCACAGTTTATTTAAGTATTCCAAAAGTGCCCTACTAAAAAAATCACTCAAATAAGACTTGTGTAACATCCCTCAATTTTTAACCTGACTTTTGTGACACGTGTCAGGATCGTGACCCGGCTACGCGATACTGGACTGTATTTCGAACCTTGGGAGTCGACACCGAGGTAATTTTATGATTCTTTGATGTGTGTAATAGTATTATAGTTTAAATGCGTGTCACGAGCCATTTGGGCGATTTTTAAAATGAGTGAGTTTTCGCCTAGGTAACTGGGGGAGAAAATATAGTAAAAAGATAATTAAAATAATTATTTAACAATTATATAGTTCAATTGTGTGAGATAAAAGTAAAAGTGTGCACGTGACGGGAAAATACGGGTCGATGAGGTAAGATGGGTCGGGGAACCCTTGTGTTAAAGTTTGAGATGTGGGGGTCGGTAAAAATGGGTAGACACAACTATCATACCCATTTAAATATTCAAACACACACCTTACCCCATCACTCAACTCACCTCACCACCCACCCCATCACTCACGTCACACTCATCTCACCATCTCACTCACGTCACCTCCCATTCCCACTCATCTCTCTCACGTAACCTCTCCTCACTCTCTCATTTCACTCATCTCTTTCTCTCACTCTTCACTCTCCTCACGGTCTCTCTTCACTCGCTCTCCCTCACGACCTCCCTCTCCCTCATCTCACCACCGCGCCGCTGCTCTCGCCGGTGGCCAGGACCGACTCAGGGACGTCGGAAGTTCTTGTCAACCGGAGGTATGCATTCTCTCCCCTCTCTCTCGTGTTCACTCGATCTCTCTCTCTCCCTCTCGGTTTTCTCTCTCTCTCGTCTCGGTTTGCTCTCTCACTCTCACGAAACCACCTCTCCCACCTGGTGGTGACCAGGGGTTCACTCCTCACCGGAGATCTCTCTCTCCATCCCTCTATTTCTTTTCCTCCCTCTCCCTCTCTCGATCGATCCATGAAAAAAAAAATTGGAAACAGAGGCGCCGTGCGCCTCTGTTTCGTTAGAAGAAGAGGGCCGGTTCGGCCTGAGCCAGGCGGTTCGGCCCTGAACCGGTCTAGTTCTACGAACCGTTAGAGAAAAAAAAAAAAAAAAAAAAAAAAAAAAAAGAGAGAAAATAAAGAAAAATGGAAAAGAAAATCCAGAAAAATAGGGAAAATTATGAAAAATTCAGAAAAATCCAGAAAATATGAGAAATTAGAAAAAAATGGTTCACAAGCGAGTTTTGGGATTTTCTCGGAAATGTTGGCGAGATGTAATCGGGGTTTTAGCCTCGAAAAACATAAAAAAATGATATAATATGTCAAATCGAAGCTAATTTAATGACTTGACCTATTAATACGAGTTTCCAACCTTGTCGGGTAACGGAAAACTCGGGGTACGCGTTAGGAGTCGCGGGAGTGTCATACGCGGATTACGATAGATCAGGTAAGTACATTTGCCTTAAAAAGCACTTGTACGTTAGTAAGCCAGTTTAGAAAATATCATGTGATTCATTTTCACTTCTTTGTGTTTGTTACTATCGAATTATTGGCTTTCCATTCCTTATTCCTTGTATGTGTGTTCTTGGCATAAGTGTGTGTCTCGAAGGTACATGCGGCAACTGTAACATCCCTCAATTTTTAACCTGACTTTTGTGACACGTGTCAGGATCGTGACCCGGCTACGCGATCTCGGATCGTATTTCGAACCTTGGGAGTCGACACCGAGGTAATTTTATGATTCTTTGATGTGTGTAATAGTATTATAGTTTAAATGCGTGTCACGAGCCATTTGGGCGATTTTTAAAATGAGTGAGTTTTCGCCTAGGTAACCGGGGGAGAAAATATAGTAAAAAGATAATTAAAATAATTATTTAACAATTATATAGTTCAATTGTGTGAGATAAAAGTAAAAGTGTGCACGTGACGGGAAAATACGGGTCGATGAGGTAAGATGGGTCGGGGAACCCTTGTGTTAAAGTTTGAGATGTGGGGTCGGTAAAAATGGGTAGACACAACTATCATACCCATTTAAATATTCAAACACACACCTTACCCCATCACTCAACTCACCTCACCACCCACCCCATCACTCACGTCACACTCATCTCACCATCTCACTCACGTCACCTCCCATTCCCACTCATCTCTCTCACGTAACCTCTCCTCACTCTCTCATTTCACTCATCTCTTTCTCTCACTCTTCACTCTCCTCACGGTCTCTCTTCACTCGCTCTCCCTCACGACCTCCCTCTCCCTCATCTCACCACCGCCGCTGCTCTCGTCGGTATTCATCCAGTGTTTCACATTTCAATGCTTCGACTAGACAAGTCAGGCGGAGGACGGCGACCTACAGTGGACCTAAGTCAGATCGAGTTGCAAGACGATGCCACGTACGAGGAGCAGCCAATTCAAATTGTCGACCGTAAAGTCAAAATACTGAGGAACAAGGAAATCCCTTCCGTTCTCGTGAAATGGCAATTCCACGAGGACGAAGAGTTAACTTGGGAGCTAGAGTCATACATGCAAGTGCACTTCCCTATCTATTTGATTCGGTGAGTTTGAAGTTTAATTTACTTATTAGTAAATTTCGAGGACGAAATTCTAATAAGTGGGGGAGACTGTAACATCCCTCAATTTTTAACCTGACTTTTGTGACACGTGTCAGGATCGTGACCCGGCTACGCGATACTGGACTGTATTTCGAACCTTGGGAGTCGACACCGAGGTAATTTTATGATTCTTTGATGTGTGTAATAGTATTATAGTTTAAATGCGTGTCACGAGCCATTTGGGCGATTTTTAAAATGAGTGAGTTTTCGCCTAGGTAACCGGGGAGAAAATATAGTAAAAAGATAATTAAAATAATTATTTAACAATTATATAGTTCAATTGTGTGAGATAAAAGTAAAAGTGTGCACGTGACGGGAAAATACGGGTCGATGAGGTAAGATGGGTCGGGGAACCCTTGTGTTAAAGTTTGAGATGTGGGGGTCGGTAAAAATGGGTAGACACAACTATCATACCCATTTAAATATTCAAACACACACCTTACCCCATCACTCAACTCACCTCACCACCCACCCCATCACTCACGTCACACTCATCTCACCATCTCACTTACGTCACCTCCCATTCCCACTCATCTCTCTCACGTAACCTCTCCTCACTCTCTCATTTCACTCATCTCTTTCTCTCACTCTTCACTCTCCTCACGGTCTCTCTCTTCACTCGCTCTCCCTCACGACCTCCCTCTCCCTCATCTCACCACCGTGCTGCTCTCGCCAGTGGGTGGACCGGACCAGGACGTCGGAAGTTGCTTTGTCAACCGGAGGTATGCATTCTCTCCCCTCTCTCTCGTGTTCACTCGATCTCTCTCTCCTCTCGGTTTTCTCTCTCTCTCGTCTCGGTTTGCTCTCTCACTCTCACGAAACCACCTCTCCCATTTGGTGGTGACCGGGGTTCACTCCCTCACCGGAGATCTCTCTCTCCATCCCTCTATTTCTTTTCCTCCCTCTCCCTCTCTCGATCGATCCATGAAAAAAAAAAAAAATTGGAAACAGAGGCGGCGTGCGCCTCGTTTCGTTAGAAAGAAAGGGCCGGTTCGGCCCTGAGCCGGCCGGTTCGGCCCGAACCGTCTAGTTCGGCCGAACCGCCCTTAAAAAAAAAAAAAAAAAAAAAAAAAAGAGAGAAAATAAAGAAAAATGGAAAAGAAAATCCAGAAAAATAGGGAAAATTATGAAAAATTCAGAAAAATCCAGAAAATATGAGAAATTAGAAAAAAATGGTTCACTGGCGAGTTTTGGGATTTTCTCGGAAATGTTGGCGAGATGTAATCGGGGTTTTAGCCTCGAAAAACATAAAAAAATGATATAATATGTCAAATCGAAGCTAATTTAATGACTTGACCTATTAATACGAGTTTTCAACCTTGTCGGGTAACGGAAAACTCGGGGTACGCGTTAGGAGTCGCGGGAGTGTCATACGCGGATTACGATAGATCGAGGTAAGTACATTTGCCTTAAAAAGCACTTGTACGTTAGTAAGCCGATTTAGAAAATATCATGTGATTCATTTTCACTTCTTTGTGTTTGTTACTATCGAATTATTGGCTTTCCATTCCTTATTCCTTGTATGTGTGTTCTTGGCATAAGTGTGTGTCTCGAAGGTACATGCGGCTGCACTAGAAGGGATAAAACGCGGCACTCGAGCGCACGAGTGTTTGACCACCCCTAGTGATTGTGTGATACCATGTCTTGGATTGTTGTGGATATTGATGTGGATTGTTGTGGTATTGTTGTGGAATTTAGACCACTTATTGCCTCTCTTGACTCGTAGAACACGCATGTTTCGATTGCTTTCATTTTCGATCTGTCTATCATGCATTCTTGTATATTTAAATTCCTATCTTTCAAGTACCGCATGATATTTAGGATCGCCTTGGTTGTATTTCATGAATTCTTGTTATATTCTTCGGCTTTACTTTCGATTTCTCTCGGTTACTCACCGTCTAGTTTGTGACGGTGGGTGCGAGATAGGACGGAGAGCGGTAGGGGCAAGGGACCTTGCCTAGGAGACTTTTGTGGCGGTTGGACTTGAGGTACCGGGATGTAGGCTCATGTTTATTTCTTTTTGTATGAAGTTTATATATATATGATTGTTTTGGGCGGGGAATATGTTTTGAGGTGGATTCCATCAATCCATTTTGTTGACTTAGAATTGAACATGTTGGGTTTTCCACATTTATATAGATTCCTAATTTCCCTTTGATTGAGTTATTTCCCAATATTTGATTAGAATATGATTTTTGCTTCCATTTGTGTTATAATTGCAATAACTCTTTCATAAAACTTGAAATTTGATATTTTGAGGCTGACTAGGCTCGTCAGGTTCGCTGAGAACGGACTCGGGACCTGCACGGGTCTAGGCCGGGCGTACCCAAATGCATTGGGAATTTGGGGCCGTCACAACTTGTTTTTGTCATTTTACTAGTTTTGGAGACTTTGTCACTTGTTTGCTTGCATTGTAGTTAGTTTGTGTGTATCACTCTCATTTTCATCATATATCACTTGTTCTCGCTCATCCTCTCTTGTTGTCTATGTGGTTGTTTGACTCCCGACTTTGTTTTGAACCTTGGGAACAAGGTTTAGACTAAGTTTAGATGGATATACAGGTTTGTAGAATGATGGTTTGGATGTTTTTGAGAATGCAAACTTGATATGTAATATCATTTCAATTTTTTTTTATGAGCCAATGCTTGCTATGGATGGTAATAGTGGTGTTTTCCTATGTTCTTGTTCATTTCATCTATTTATCTACCACTTCTCGTCTATCCATCTCTTTCTCGTCATTTCATTCATTCATTTTGTTCATAGCTTGCATACATTTTTTAATAAAAAAAATCTTATTTTTGTTAAAAAGCATGATATGTTTTATGTATTTAGAGTACATTTAGGACCATTTTATTGCATATAGAGTTGTCCAAACTTAGCTTTAGTGTCATTTGGTTGTGGATTTTGTTTGTGTACGCCAATGAGATGCGAACTTAGGATGATGTAAGAGACTTCACTTTGTCTTGTCCTTGACTCGGTTTGATCATTGTTACGTCGTAGGGTCTACAACGAGGGATAGGGTCATATGCTTGACACCAAAGTGGGAAGAAGGTCAGAATTGTGCAAGTGGAAAAAGTTAGATCTCTAGGGTTCTAAAACGAGGTTGCACTGCACTCAAGGCGAAATTTTAAAGATTCAGCCATGTGTAAGGGAAGGATTTTAGGCCATTTGTATTATAAGTATATAGCCTTATAGCCAGCTATTATCATTTCCACTAGTTCACCATTTTTGAGCCTATGACACCATGTTTCCTTGTCACCTATCATTAAACCCAAAATAACCACATAGCCTTTATATCCATATTACTAGGTTGTTGGAAAGCCTAGTTTAGACAAAAAAAGTTTGTCATTAAAAGAGCTTATGTGATGAGACAAAATGTAAAAAAAACTCAAGTTTGGAGGTTTGTTTGTTATTTGAAAGTTTGTGAACCACTCTAAAAGTTATGAAAAAAATATAATGTGCAAAAAGGCACTTGAAATAAGGAGTTGGTGAAGAAAAAAAAAGTGAAGTGATTCATACATTGAAGTCCAAAATTTTGTTGTTATTCACTTTGTATAGCTCTATGTTGTGTATTGTATAGTCTATGCTAGTGTCTTTCTAACAATTTTTTAATCCATGAATATTCCCTTTTTCATTGTTAAGCCTAGCCAAGCCCCATTATAACCTAAATAAAAGTCCTATTTGACTCTTACATGTTTTAAGTCTTCATTAGTGGAGAGTGTGAGTTGTAATCTCGCCTATGAGATTCCTGTGTGTTTAAATGTTGACGCATGCCGAACGCGTCAATAAAAATAATTATCTAAACCAACTATTTAGTAGCAAATGGTCGATCCCACAGAGATTGGTAGTCTTTCTAATGATGAAATTAACAAAAAGGAAAAATGGGGTTTTGAAAGTGATTTAATTAACTAATCTCAATACTAAGAAAATAAATAAACAAAGGAAATAACTGTAACAACCATGAATTTTTAACTGACTTGTGTTACACGTGTCAGGACTGTAACCCGGCTAGGTGGATACTGGATAGTATTTTAAACTTCGGTAGTCGACACCGAGGTAATTTTATGATTCTTTGACTTTATGTATTAGTATTTTAGTATTCTACGGGTCTCGAGCTGTTCGGGCTATATTTTAATTGAGTGAGGTGTCGCTTAGTTAAACGGGATTTTTGGAAACCGTTTTAGTGGACATTATTAATAAACAAAGTCAAATGAAATATATGACCTAAGTTGAGGAAATACAATTTTAACAATAAAGTCTAACTTAGACATGAGGAGACTCATTCGAATACCAAATGTGGACCGCCTCGAGAAGCATGTCGAACGCGGGGCACTGTGTACCGAGTAGGCGGGAATTTGTGTAACCTTATTTGTAATTTAATAAAATTAATCTAATGGGTTAATATAGGATAAGATTGTTAAAGTGACACAAGTGAGTGAGGAGAACCATTGGATGGTCATAAAAATGTGGATATGTATTAGATTAAGAGGATGAGCCAAATGACCCATAAGGGTAGCTGTCCAAGGGATGAACAAGTGTTAGTCCAAGGGCAAAAGGTCATTTCACACCATTACACTTATATAAAATCATTTGTTCTCCCTAAAACCCTAATCACTATTCATCATCTTCCTACCCCCTCCAAGACGTCACTGTTCATCGTCCTCTCCCTCTCGCCACTGCCGCCGCCTCCCACTGGCGACGCTGACCCCGACGAGGTGAGTCTCTCTCTCTCTCTCTCTCTCTCTCTCTCGTTTCGTCACTCACTCTCGGTTGTTCCTCTCCACGCTCTCGATTCCCTCACGTCACAGTCCTCCCACCCTCGGCTGGACGACCACTACCGCCACCATCGGCGAGCCTGACACCCCCACACCCACCGGCGAAGTTGAGGTGAGCTTCTCTCTCCCTCTTTCCCTTCTTTTCTCTCTCGCGGTTTGTACACTCTCTCACTCTCGGCCATCTTTCTCTCTCGTTTCCCAGTCACCACCGTCACCCTTACGGCACTAGAGACCTCGGCCACCCACCTGAGACACCAAAGTGAGCCGTCCTTGATTATCTCCCTCTCTTTCTCGTGCTTCTCTTCTCACTGTTGCATAATTTTATGTTGTTTTTGCAACTGTTTTTGGGTTGACGGTGGCCACGGCTTGGACGACCGTCACCGGGGTTGGATGGTGCTGACCGGAGACCCCCTTCGACGACACTACTGGCCGGGGGAGACCTCACATGGGACTATTTTTTTTGGTGTATCGTATGGACAGTTTTGGGTGTGATTGCTTGATATGTGTGTGTGTGGCTGTTTTGGTGTGGATGGTGTGCAAGGGGTGTACACTGTGTGTACACCATAATGGGGTGTACACAACAGTGTGTGTATACACCACAGTAGGGTGTACACAACAGTTGTATATGTGTGAGAATAGACAAATGTGTATATAAAATAGTTTTAAGTAATAAAGTGACGTATTAATGCATGTGAACATGGAAAATCACAGTGGGGTGCACACAACAGGGGGGTGTTGTGTGCACAAAATAGCGAGGTGTGTAAAGTGTGAGTGTGCACACCAGTGGGGTGTACACAACAGTTGTGTGTGTGACCATAATGTGTATTATTGTATGTTTGAGAATAAGTAAAAAAAGATTATAAGTATGGACACTTGTTTTAAATGAACATGGACTTATAATAAGGCCCAACAAGGGTCCGATACACTCATTTTAATATAGGTCATAACAAGTCACAATTGGTGTATATATGGGTTGTGTAAAACCCAATAAGAGTTTAATATAATAGGCACAACTTAAGGCCCAAAACAAATACATAAAATGTAGTAATGAGCCCATATATCCAGGCCCAATAATTGTCCACATATTAAGCCTATTTAGACGGATATAGGCTTGACACATGGACCCAACAAGAGCCTAATCAGTGTGTAAAGGGCATCAACTATAGTATGGGTTACGAAAATTAAATGAATTCAAACCAAGTTTATGAGAATCACCCTAAAACTAAACACAAACTCTAAAAAAACATTCGTGGTTTGATTCGTTGTCAGGTAGTCGAGAAACACGGGAAACGCGTTAAAGTCTCGGAGTGAGTACCGGGTCACGCTAGTTCAGGTAAGTACATGCATGCCTCGTATGTGTGTACGTTAGTAGACCAGCAAGAAAATAACATGTGATTTATACATCCTCTATTTATTGCTATTGTTGTATTGATCCTTTGCTTGATATTCCATTCCATATCCTTGGTTGTATGTTCTTGGCATGAGTGTGTGTCTCGAAGGTATCATGTGGTCCCGCACTAGCTGGGACAACGAGGGTGCCCTCTGCAGGGGTAACTGACCACCCCTAGTGATGTGTACCGGGTACTTGGATTCGAGAGGTGTTGCGATGCCTCTTGATTTCACGCTGCGCTAGTGTTGCGACATTGCCCGGGGAGATCTTGCGAGATCTTTGTCGTATTGCTGTGAAATAGACCACTCATGGGCCTCTTTTGGACCTTAGAACATGCAAATATCGATTGTTTATCTATCAGTCTCTTTATCATGCATTTGATTTATTTACTTTCCTGTTATTTCATTTCCGCATGATACTTAGACTGCTTTTCTTTTTATAATCATAAATTACTGTTACATTCTTTTGGTACTACTAGCAATTTTATTCAGTTACTCACCGTCTAGTTTGTGACGGTGGGTGCAGATAGGGTGGAGAGCAGCAAGGGCAAGGGGCCCTGCCTAGGTGATCTACTGTGAGGATTAGCAGCGACATCAGAGAGACTCTCTAGTAGGTGTTTATATTTTTGCTGAGGTGTATATCGTTTTATACTTGTATTGTTGGGATCATTGAACTTGGTATTTCTTTTGTGAGACTGGTATCATGTATATATGCCTATCGAATTGTACATGAATACCCGGGGTTTTCCACACTTATAGAATTCCTAATTTCCCTTTGATTGAGTTATTTCCCTTTGTTATAATTGTTTTAGTCTTCTGCTGTGTATTAACGCAATAACTCTTTCATAAATTACTGAATTGATTAAATCGAAGGCTGACTAGGCTCGTCAGGTTGCCGAGTGATGACTCGGGGGCTGCACGGGTTTAGGCTGGGCGTACCCAATTACACGGGGAAATTGGGGCCGTCACAATAACTTTGTAAACAATTAATTAAAATACCTAGGTCTAGACATACGAGTTCGGTTCGACAAAAGATTGGATTTAGCCCTCGATCTATGCATATATATATAAGTTAATCAATTAGATCCTAGTGTAGCTATAGACCTGGTGACGCATTTGGTTCCTCGTACTTCCTAGTCTCAGTAATCAAGGTACGACCATTAACTACTTCCTTCACCAAACATTCAACCCTGGACTCATGTGAATTGGGTTTAATGTAATGACCGCATTAATACGATTCGTGAAGACACTACACCTAGACAACCAGATCGTTAGTGCTCCCGATTTAGGCTAGATTCCTAAGGCACTTGACTGGTCCCAAAATGGGCTAACCAATCAGTAGGGTCAATCGTTACAAGTACAAGTCTATTGCATAAGGATGGATGCTTCAACTCGATAACGAAGAGCAGTCAATCTAAATTGTAAGTGATAGCTATTCACAATGCAATCAAATCTAACCCTAGAATTAAAACAATGCCAAACGAAATAGAACACAAAAGAATAACAATGAAATTGAAATAAAATAGATCTCACAAATCTATTAATAGTGGTGGTCAAATTCCCTCCTCATAGTCTTGCCTAGGTTAGAGGATTTAGTGCTCCATAATTGAGAGAACACAAAATATCCTAAGAAAATAAAAGAATAGATAGGAGAAGATAAAAGTTGAGAGAGGTCAACCGAGAGCCCCTAAATAAATAAAGAGTCACGCTAAGGGCACCCTGCAATCCTCTCAGGGCACCCCGCTATTTTTAATTAAAATTGATTTTATGACCAATTGACAAAAATGCACTCATCCAACCCAACAATTTACATACCCATTCAAATGCTCTATCAGGGCACTCCACTTTTGAAAACTCAATTTTTTATGAAGTCAAGTCGATCCGTTGCGGGCCGGACATCGCTTTTGTTGATCAAAGAGTGCGCACTAACCCTTGTCAATTGCGTTTGTCGATCCGTCGTCGCCCGGAGATTTGACGAGTTTTAAGTGTTTTTAGAGTCTAATGATTGAAGAAAATGAGTGGGAGGCGGACGTCGCACACAACAAGTTAGTTTTTATGGTTTTTGTGAGTTTTTTTTTTCCATTTTTGAAGGTGAACCACGGACACGAATTTATCGGTCACACAGGACCGAGACATGTTGTAGTGTTTTGGTACCCTATAACCGATAACTAACAAAAGGTTTCGGTTATTACCAATCGAGTTTAATCCCAAATGTAGCTTTTTATTACACTTCGGTTGGAAGCAACTGAGACATATCTTAATGTCTCGGTAACAGGGCACCGAGACCAAAACTCGTAGTCTTAGTGATACACAACCACGTGGTCTAAGGGTCCTTCTCACTTAGGTGTCGGGTGATATTAACTGACACTTACACAATAATTTTGGTAATAGACGTCCGAGACCAAAAGACAGATCAAGACCTTGTGTGACTGAACACTACGGGATTGAAGTTAAACACATCGTTCGACCATAAAAATAACAAATCTACCTTAAACAAGCAAGAAGGTGAGGGGATTTGGTATATTGAAGCCTTGATGTGGTGATGGAAAGGAGAAAAGAAGGGTTTCATTCGATTTGGTGGTGGAGGTGCTCGCACATCAAATGAAAGGACATTTTGATAAAAGTACTGGTGTGCCCTGATAAATTGTTTGGGTACCCTAAGAGGATTGCGGAGGTGCCCTTAGTGCGACTGTAAATAAAACCTAACTATTTTTTTTTTGTAGGAAAACCTAACTATTTATATACTCCTAATTCGATTATGCCTTTGGACTTATTTTTGGGTGCGCACAAAATCGTAACTCGGCCGTCTCACTTTGATTTCTCAAGTAATGCGCAGATCGAGGCAAATCCAAGCTTTGACAACCGCACTCCTCATGACCCGATCTGCCATGCATACACTTTTACTATTACATGTGTCATGTGTTGTCTTCTAAGACATGGCATAGCATACTTTTATGTGCCCGCTTTACACACTAACAAAACTTCAAGTCTTAGCCAACACGTTCTTATACACCAAAACCAAGCATCTTGATTGCATGCACATCATTGAACTCCTACTCCCGTGACATCATCATCATGTCATCATTAGAACATTTTTGCATTCAACGTCCACCCCTTTCCATGTACTGATGATGTACATTAGAAACTCCTTCCATGTTTGCAGTCTCTCAAGCACGAGCAAATATATATAGTAGGTCCCACAAATCTGTCTCAAGATTAGCACCATAACGTCTTTCAAGGCAAAACACCACCACCTTCAAAACACCCGTTTTCAATTCAAATACTAAAAAACCTGTAAATTACAAATAAGAGCTATTAGATATATATTTTAGAGACTTTATTACATTAAATATAATAAATGCACTACTAAACCTAACACAAATACCGACTTATTTTTTTGAGTTTCGGAGGTATTCAAGCTCACTTTGTGGGTCTTGACTAATCCCCCGCAATCGGGGCGTGCCAATAAAGTTACTCCTCCTCTCCCCAGCAATGCAAGGTGATAGTGGTGGGAATTGAACCCCTGCGCCCTTCCGTGGGACATTCCTTATGTGACGGCCCCAGTTTTCAAACCTAAACTGAGCCCCGCCCAGCCTAGATTTACGTAAAACTCTGAGCCCGTCTCGACGAATCACGCAAGATTAATCAATCTTTCCTTACCATTTACCATTCATTTACCAGTTTATAACATTGATTAGTGAATTATTATCAATATAGCGGAAGCAAAAGCTCAAACTAATCAAATAATCACAACCTTATTAAAATAAGACATCATATAGTGTGGAAACCCGCATATATATATATATATATCATAAATGATCAGTTAGAGGAGAACTACATATCGATTTACATGCCCAGAATCTCTCACATACCTAAACCCATGATTCAAAACACATATATATACAATAATACAAAAATAAAACACCTACTCAGTCAAGAGGAAAGACGTGCTCTAGTATCCTCAAAGCAAATCTCTAAGCTTTGGAGCCTTTCCCTTGCTGGACTGTGGATTTGTACTCTGTCAAATACAAGAATGACGAGCCCAAATAAGTAACGCCAAGCAGAACAATAATACAACATTTCGAAATAAATAAACATCAGTCCACGTTTATGACGATAAAAAGAAAGGAATAAGGAATGCATAAACATAAAAGACTGTAATACAAACAATCAAAAAGTGAGTGTCCGAGTTATGAAATCGAATAGCAAGGAGTCACGAAAATAGTCATTGAGTCGAGGTAAAACCTACAAGACTCAAGTTCAAGACGAGAACAAAGCCTACCGGCCATAACCCTTGCGACTATGAGATATCCATAGACCCGGATAAGAGCCCCCAGAGTACACTCAACTGGGAGATATCAACATTGTCTAGATAAGAGCTCATATCACAGATAAATAGTAACCGTAACTCCCTTGCCAATGGACAACTCAAACAACAGAAATTCCAAAAGATATGGTGATAAATAGAGTAATAACAACAAATTAAAGCTCTAGAAATAACTGTAAAAGTTCTCACTAGTTTACTTACCTGTATCCAACTAATACGCACTCAACGGACCAAATTGCTATTGCATACTCTCTCAAAGTTTTGAAGTCAATCTGGGATCTCTATTGAAAACCATGGAAATTGGTACACCATGCAATCTAACAATTTCTATCTCAAAGATAATGCTCAGCTGTGGAAAAGAATATTTCATCGAAATTGGTATAAAATGTGCCGATTTCGTCAATCGATCAATAACTACCCAAACAGAATCATGTCGCCTCATAGTCTGTAGTAATCCACTGACAAAATCCATAGTCACATGTTCCCACTTCCACTGAGGAATGAGCAGCGGCTGTAGCAACCCGACTGGTCTCCTATGCTCTGTTTTCACCTGTTGGCAAATATGAAAACTCCTGATGTAATTACCAACATTAGTCTTCATCCCTGGCCACCAAAATAATCGTCGCAAATCATGATACATCTTGGTCCAACAAGGATGAACAGTATATCGCGACCGGTGTGCATCCTCCAGAATGTTGTCCCTAAGCTACGATACATGAGGTATCCACAAACAACCTCTGTGTCTCAAACACCTGTCTGAACTCTCAGACCACTCTGTGCAACTCGGATCCTGAGCCAGTCCACTGAACCGCAAATATCAGTCATCAGGCCTCTACAACTCAGCCACTCGCTCAAAAGACACTGTGGAAACTCGCATCTGACAACAAATCTGTAGCTCAACAATAGCCTTTGTCACATACAACATCGATGATGCCTCAAACAACCCATGCTCATGTGTCATATGCCGTAGTACAGTCTGGCTATTAATGTCACTCCCACTCAATGCATCAACAACTATATTCGCCTTACCCGGATGGTACTCAATGGCAAAGTCATAGTTTTTCAACAACTCGAGCCATCTCCTCTGTCTCATGTTCAACTTCCTCTGAGTGAACAAATATCTCAGACTTTGATAGTTTGTAAACAATACAAATCTTTCTCCATAAAGATAATGCCTTTAGTGCAAACACGATTGTCGCAAACTCCAAGTCGTGCACTGGATAATGCTCCTCATGTGATCTCAACCGTCGAGATAAATAGGCCATTGGGTGTCCGTCCTGCATCAGAACACAACTAAACCTAGTCCCCAAAGCATCTATATAAACTGAAAAACCTTTCCCGACATTCGATAATGTTAACATTGGTGCAGATGTTAACTTCCTCTTCAATTCCCAAAAAACATCTTCACATTTGTCAGACCACTCAAATCTGACATCTTTCTTAGTCAATCTCGTCATCGACGCTGCAATCTTTGAGAAATCCTAAACAAAACGCCGATAATAACTTGCTAAGCCTAAAAAACTACGAATATTAGCAACAGACTCAGGTGTCTTCCAATCAATGATCGCCTAAATCTTGTCACCATCAACAGATATATACCCTGTCTACTAATAACATGTCCAAGAAATTTCACCTCGCTCAGCTAAAATGCACACTTACTAAACTTCGCATGCAACCTATGCTCTCTTAGCGTCATCAATACATCCCTGAGATGTTTCTCGTGCTCTATACAAGTCTTACTGTATATCAAGTTATCATCGATAAATACAATAACATATCGATCTAAGTATGGCCTCAGGACTCTGTGAGTCAAGTTCATGAATATCGCTGGTGCACTAGTTAATCTGAATGGCATAACAATAAATTCTAACAAACCATATCACGTGCTAAAGACAGTTTTCTCAATATCACTTTCTCGAATTCTTAATTAATGATAACCTTATCGAAGGTTAATCTTTGAAAAATACTTAGCTCCTGCCAATTGATCGAATAAATCATTGATCCTAGGAAGTGGATAACGATTTTTAATCATCACCTGATTCAACTTCCTATAATCTACATGTAACGACCCTCAAATTTATTTGTAACACATGTCGTGTGTTTATAGGACTGTAACCTACCATCGTGATCTGTCATATTACTCAAGCCTCGGGAGTCGACATTGAGGTATATTTTATTTTTCTGTGATGTTTGTATTATTATTTATACCCAAATGAGAATACTATGTGTCATAGCGCTTGGTTTTCGTGTATTAATCACCACGGATTTCTGTGTGAGATTCGGCTAGGAAAAACAAAAATTTAAGGTATAAAATGGATAATTAAACACCAAAAAATGGTAATTAGTGAATTATCGAAAATAACAAATAATTAAATGAAATGTTGGAGGGAGGTTATATCCGAGAATGTACATGGTACGAGTTGTGAGTTGAAACGGGTTCGGAAAAGTGTGTTTTGATCGAGAAATGAAGTAGATTTAAAAACGAAGTCATCTATTGAAGTCATCTTAGAGTGTTAGAGTTGTTGGCTAGGTGAAAAGGAGCCACAAGATTCACCTCGGATCCGCGCATGAAATGAGATGAGAGATTGGTATATAAGCCAACTTTTCTCTCTCCTCTCATCCATTTGCAAAATATCTCAACATAAGAGAGAACAGACGAGAGAGTGGGTTTCGGGGGATTTCAAAAAAGTTGCGTCGTCGAGGAGCGGCCAAATATGCTAAAAAAGGTAGGATCTTCACTTCTTACGTGTTTATATACGTTTTGGCGTAAATTTTGGGGATTTTCATCGCGACGATTTCAGACGAATTTTTGGGAAAATGTTGGGAAACGACTTTGATTGATGAATTTGATGTCAATTGATAGTTTTATTGAGGAATTGGTGATTGTTTGTGGATTTGAAATGAATTGAAAGTTTTAGGAATTTTTGAAGAATTTTGAGTTATTTTCGAATCGGGGAGTTTTGTTGGGGTTTTAACGGAAAGGGAGTTGAGTTTCAAGTTGATTTGGATGTCCCGAAGGGCTTGGTATAGACTCGGAATGCGGAGACTCGAGCGGGGTTTCGAGAAACCTCGGAATGAGTGTTCTGCTGGACATGCCGTAAGGGACGCCGTGAGAAGGAATCCTTACGGCGTCACTCACGGATGTGTTGAGCAGAGAGTGAACCAAACGAAATTCAGGAGAGGTCGTGGGGACACCGTCTAGAGTAATGGTCATGACGTCACCCACAAACAAGTTGGACAGACGGGGTTTTTCTCCACGCCGTGGAAGACGTCGTCCACCCAAATGTTCACGCTGCCTGTGGCGACGTGACACTATTCATCGAGACTAAATTTTCTTAAAATTTCAAAAAAAATTTGGGGATCATTCGGGTATCCAATTGGGTTCAAACACGACACAATACCTCGAAAATCAACCCAATTACATTAATTAAATTATTATAGAAAATTGGATAAATTAGAATGATATTAATAGGATTTGTAAAATTGGTTAATTGACAGACTTTGAGAATTCGAGTGGATTAGTAGAGGTATGAGGATCGAAGATTTGCAGTTAATCGAGGTACGTTATCGTACGATTGTAAGCTAGATAGGAAGTATGCATTAATTCGTTATCCATTTATTGGCATTGTTATTTGAATTGAGCCTTTGTTTGGAATTCAATTCTTTAATTGTTAGATGAGTGTCTTGGCGTAAGTGCGTTGCGAGGTACTTTTGGGTCCATATGAGTGAGTTAGCGTGAACACTTCTGCGTTTGTATTATTCCAACCCACTGATAGTGGGTTATACCCTAAGTACTAGATTGTTTGGACGCTGCGGTGTCTATAGTGTGTTAGTTACATTAGTAACTGTAAATGTGGTGTTGCGGTACTGCATTGATTTTGACCACTTATAGGGCTTCTTTGATTCTATGGACACTCAAACTTCTTTACCCAGCTTATTAGTCTGTTTATCATGCTATCTGTTATTCTTTCTGCTTTTCAATACTGCATGATATTTGGACTATTTATTTGAAATCTTGAATTACTACTGTTTAGTTTCTTCTGGCATTACTTTCTCTTTTTCAAGCACTCATTGTCTAGTTTGTGACGATGGTGCAGATAGAGATAGAGATAGAGGTGAGACGAGCAAGGGGAAGGAGCTGATACTGGGTGATCTTCTATGAGGACTCTCGGAGCGATCATTTCCTTTACTCAGTGTAGGTTTTTTTCTTTTGGTTGTGATTATGTATATCATGTTTTGTTTAAACACTGGGACATGTATTGGGATTTGAGAGACTAGGGATATCATGTATGACCGCTTTGTATAGCTTTGATCACCAGACATGTATGTATTTATCCATTTCTCAGGGTTTTCACATTATAGGTTTTCCATTATTCCTGATTTCCATTTTGTAATTATAGTTGATTTTAGTATTTTCCGCTGTGAGTTTCCTGATAACTTTATAATCCTTTAACTTACAAATTTAAATGATGAATTAATGATATATTTGAGGACTTGAGGCTAACTAGGCTTCGTAGACTTCACGAGTAAGGACTCGGGGGCCTACGTAGACCTAGGTCGGTCGGGATCCAGTTTTATGGGGAACTAGGGTTGTCACAGTTGGTATTAGAGCGTACTAAGGTTGAAGTTTTAGTACTTAACTCTTGATTTACCTTACAACTAGCATAAAATACAAATTAGCGGAATTAGGAAATAGTTGGAACCTAGAGTGGAACCCTATAGTCATAAGTTAAGGTTTAGTTGGGATGTGAGGTGAGTTGGGAAAAAAGTAAAACTTGAGTCTACATGTTATATCTGTTGTGATGTTTATACTATATCGGTAGCTATTGAATGATTCAGTGATTCACTTTCGATTTCAGATTGCGATGACTAATCAGATAGAGCCTAGTGATGACAGTTTGGCTGCTGGTCCTCGTGTTATCAGTGTCAAGGATTTCCAGGTGTTGACACAGTGAGTAGCTACTCAGGATCAGAGGTTAGAGGAGATCTTGAGGATTTTGAAGACACCAGTTGCTGCTACACCATCACTACCATCTACATCAGGAGTTCCGGTTACTCAGGAGATGGAAACACCAATAGTTGCTACATCTACTGTTCCTACTACGGTTGCAGCGATACCAGAGACTGTTGTGTTACCACCGGTACAGGCTGAGGCAGTGCCTGTAGTACCTCTTGTTTAGATTGATATAATGTTTGCTCCAGTAGCAGAGAGAGGCATTAGGGCTACAGTGGAGGCTAGACAGTTGAGAAGTTCAAGATGCATAACCCGAAGGAGTTCTTTGGGGGTACAAATTTGTTGGCTGCAGAGATGTTCCTGAAGAGCCACGAGAAAGTGCACAACATCATAGCGACTGAGGAACACATGCGAGCCTTGATTTCATCATCGATGTTGTTTGGGGAGGCTGATGACTGGTGGACTACGAATTTTGTCTACAAGAGGGGTTCCAAAGGTCTGGATAGAGTTTAAGACCCAGTTAAACCTGAAGAACTTTCCTCCTACAGTATTGAGAGCGAAGAGGAACGAGTTCTCCACCATTAGACAGCTCACAAACGAGTCTGTCATGGATTATATGGGGCGATATTTGCAGTTGCTACCCTATGCTGGGGGTTCAGCCGACAGCGAGACTTACAGAGTCTATTACTTCACTGAGGGATTGTTGCTTGACATTAAAGGTGTTGTAGTCTCCAAAGAGCCAGAGACTCTACAACGATCTTATGAGGAGCTTGGCTAGGGAGGGGTATCTATGCACACAACCAGAAGATATTAGACTTATTAGGCAGAGGACACGTTCTGAGGCAGACAGGATAGGAAGAGGAGGAAGAATAGGCAGGGTTTTAGGGTCAATAGGGTCCAGAGTAGTGGTTCAGTTGATGCACCACCACGACCTGCATAGACTAAAGTTATTGCACCAGTACCTGCATAGAGTTTCACTGGTCGACCACCACAGACTACTAGACCTGCACAGCAGTAGAGATAGCAGTCTGAGAGTAGGGATACTAGTAGAGGAGGTGGATAGACACAGATACAGAGATCTGGACAAACACACACACAAAGGTCTGGTCAGACTCAGAGACCTCCACAGGGACGTGGGCAGGGTCAGACAAAGGGGCAGGGTTCATCTGGTTCACGAGAGACACGTACTTGTTATAAGTGTGGTTAGATCGGGCATCTACAGTTTTAGTGTCCATTATTGACGAGAGCTCAGCCACAACATCACCAACAACAATGGGAGAGAGTCCAGGTTGTTGTTAAGCTAGACTGAGGAGCGTCTCGTAATCTTATTGAGGGTATGTCTTTGATTTGTAGTACTTTGATGCATACCGTGTTTAATTCAGGTTCTACAGTTTCATTTATTTCTGGACGCATGGTAGATGCATTAAGGTTGAGACCTATTAGGCTTAGTAGACCTTTGATCCTTAGCACAGTGGCTGGGGACAAGATATATCCGAACTTATTGTGTGTTGATTGTTCGGTAGTTATAGAGGGTCACGATTTGCTTGCCGATTTGAGAGTACTAGAGTTCCTAGAGTTTGATGCGTTGTTAGGCATGGATTGGTTAGGAGCTTATCATGCCCATATTGACTGTTATGGGAAGATTATTACGATTCCATTAGCCGATGGTACTGAGGTTAGATTTCAGGGTACAATGACATTATTACCTATCATTAGGGGTAGAGAGGCTACTAGTAGTGAGATAGAGACATTTGCGAGTGTCTTGAGCACTTCTGAGAGATTGGAGATTAGCATTGATGATGTACCAGTAATGTGTGAGTTTACCAATGTTTTCCCTGACGATCTACCAGGATTACCACCGCCGAGAGAGATAGATTTCATCATAGACTTAGTATCTAGGACTAGACCCATTTCAATATCGCCGTATAGGATGGCACCTTGAGAGTTGGAGGAGCTCAGGACTTAGTTATATGAGTTATTAGAGTTGGGATTTATTCGCCCTAGCATGTCACCGTGAGGTGCACCGGTGTTGTTTGTGAATAAGAAAGACGACAGCCTAAGGTTGTGCATTGATTACAACCAGCTGAACCGGGTGGCGGTGAAGAATAAGTATTTGCTTCCTCGTATAGATGATTTGTTTGATCAGTTGACGGGAGCGACGTGGTTTTCGAAGATAGACCTGAGATCAGGTTATCACAAGCTCAAGATCAGGGCTGAAGACAGGGAGAAGACCGCATTTAGTACGTGATACGTCCATTATCAGTTCACGGTTATGCCATTTGGTTTGACTAATGCACCAGCTATGTTTATGGATCTCATGCACAGAGTACTGAGGACTTATATGGATAGATTTGTGAGTATGTTCATTGATGATATCCTTATCTACTCCAAGACTCGTGAGGATCATGAGGGACATCTCCGGATAGTTCTACAGACTTTGAGGGACCACCGGTTGTATGCCAAGTTTAGTAAGTGTGAGTTTTGGCTACCAGAGGTCAAATTTTTAGGTCATGTTGTTGGAGCTAGCGATGTTTCTATGGATTCCACGAAGATTAGAGTTATTGTTGAGTGGCCTACTCGACTACAGTGACAGAGATCGTAATTTTCTGGGTTTCGCAGGTATTATCGTCGTTTTGTGCAGGATTTTTCTAGGATTGCTACACCGATGACTAGACTGACTCAAAAGAATTTGAAGTTTGATTGGGATGAGAGTTGTGAGGCAACATTCTCTACTCTGAAAGAGAAGCTGGCGACTACACTAATTCTTGCATTGCTTGAGACAGGGAAGGACTTGGTGGTTTATACTGATGTGTCGAAGGTTGGGCTTGGTTGTGTTTTGATGTTGGAGGACAAAGTGATTGCACATGCATCTCGACAGCTCAAGGTTCATGAGAAGAATTATTTGACGCATGATTTGGAGTTAGTTGTTGTGGTATTTGCGTTGAAGATTTGGAGACATTACCTGTATGGAGTGAGGTTTAATCTTTTCACTGATCACAAGAGCTTGAAGTACTTATTCTCTCAGAAGGAGTTGAATTTGAGACGGAGACGTTGGTTAGAATTCCTGAAGGATTATGATTTTTCGCTTGAGTATCATCATGGGAAGGCTAACGTAGTTGCTGATGCTTTGAGCAGGAAAGGATATGATAGTGAGGTAGTTGTGTGCCACATGACACATGAGTATGCGTTACTCGAGGCAGATGATATGATGACTTCAGTTGATGTGCCAACTACAACCAGGACACAGATTTGTGGTCAGTTGAGGATGCAAACTATTTCACTTCAGGTAGTTCGTGAGGGACAACAGACTGATGAGTTATACCAGAGAATCAATAAGATGGCTGATAGTTCAGATTATCTAGACTGGAGTCGGTCGACAGATGCGTGTCTAAGATATCGAGGGCGACTGTGGATTCCATTAGTGACCGATTTGCTTACTAAGATACTTTATGAGGCTCACCGTTCGCATTAATGCTTAAAATATCGAGGGCGACTGTGGATTTCATTAGTGGCTGATTTGGGCACTGAGATACTTCATAAGGCTCACCGTTCGAGTTTTTCTATTTATCTGGTAGGACCAAAATATATGCTGATAAGCGACGTCTTTTCTGGTGGTCGGGGATGAAAGCCTATACGTCGGAGTTTATACGAGCGTGTGAAATATGCCAGCGTGTGAAGGCTGAGTATAGGCGACCTAGAGGATTGTTGCAGCCTCATCCCATTCCGCAATGGAAGTGGGAACATATTGCTATAGATTTTGTCAGTAGTTTGCCTTGATCATCTCGCAGACATGACAGTATCTGGGTAATTATGGATGGACTGACGAAATCTACAAATTTCATTCCGGTATCCACTAGACACAGAGTTGATAGATTGAGTATTCTCTATGAGCGTGAGATAGTCAGATTGCACGGAGTTTCGTTGTCTATTATGTCAGATAGAGGACCGCAGTTTACGTCATTGTTATGGCAAAGTATGCATGTTCAGTTTTGCACGAGGATTGATTTGAGTACAACGTACTATCCACAAACATACGGACAGTTCGAGAGACTAATTCAGGTGTTAGAGGATATGCTCAAGATGTGTGTACTTGACTATGGAGGATCTTGGGAAGAGTACCTTCATTTGTGCAAGTTTGCTTACAACAGTTTTCAGGCTAGTATTGGCATGGCACCATTTGAGGCACTGTATGGCAGACCTCGTAGATCACCATTTTGTTGGGCGGAGGCAGAGGATGCAATGACAGTTAGGCCTGAGATTGTTGTTGATCATACTGAGAAGGTATGACAGATTCATCAAAGACTGAAGGGTGCTCAGGAGACAAAAAAAATACTATGACAAGTATCACGATGAGTTGCAGTACGATGAGGAAGCTTTTGTGTATTTGAAGGTTTCATCTCTTAAGGGTCGCAAGAGGTTTGGAATCAAGGGGAAACTTGCACCAAGGTTTATTGGTCCTTTTAGGATTGTGAAGAGAGTCGGCAAGGTTGCTTATGAGTTGGATTTGTCGCCTCAGCTCACCAGAGTTCATCCAATGTTCCATATTTTAATGCTTCGACTAGACAAGTCAAGCGAGGGACAGGGACGTGAGTCAGATTGATTTGCATGATGATATTACTTATGAGGAGCAGCCGATTCGGATTGTGGACAGGGAGGTCAAGATATTGAGGAATAAGGAGATACCTTCAGTACTCGTTCGGTAGCAGTATCACGGAGATGAGGAGTTGACCTGACAGTTAAATTCTTATATGCGCGAGTATTTTTCTCATTTGTTTGATTCTGGTAAGTCGTTATTTTGAGTAATTATTAGATTAATTTCGAGGACGAAATTCTAATAAGTTGGGAAGACTGTAACGACAATCAAATTTATTGGTAACACGTGTCATGTGTTTACAAGACCGTGACCTACCATCGTGATCTGTCATATTACTCAAGCCTCGGGAGTCAACACTAAGGTATATTTTATTTTTCAGTGATATTTGTATTATTATTTATACCCGAATGAGAATACTGTGTGACCTAGCTCTTGGTTTTCGTGTATTAATTGCCACGGATTTCTGTGTTAGATTCGGCTAGGAAAAACAGAAATTCAGGGTATAAAACAGATAATTAAACAACGAAAAAATAATTAGTGAGTTATCGAAAACAATAAATAATTAAATAAAATGAGGGAGCAAGGTTATGTCCGAGAACGTACACAGTACGAGTCGTCAGTTGAAATGGGTTCGGGAAAGTGTGTTTTAATCGAGAAATGAAATAGATTTGAAAACGAAGTCATCTATTGAAGTCATCTTAGAGTGTTAGAGTTGTTGGCTAGGGTGAAGAGGAGCCACAAGATTCACCTCGAGATCCGTGTGTGAAATGAGATGAGAGATTGGTATATAAGCCAATTTTTCTCTCTCCTCTCATATATTTGCAAATTTCTCAACGTGAAAGAGAACGAACGAGAAAGTGGGTTTTGGGGGATTTCGGACACGTTGCGATGTCGAGGAGTGACCGAATACACGCAAAAAGGTAGGATTTTCACTCCTTGCGTGTTTATCTGCGTTTTGGCGTAAATTTTAAGGGTTTTCGTCTCGACGATTTCAGACGAATTTTTGGAAAAATGTTGGGAAACGATTTTGATTGATGAATTTGATGTCAATTGATGATTTTATTGAGGAATTGGTGATTGGTTTGTGGATTTGAAATGGATTGGAATTTTTAGGAATTTTTGAAGAATTTTGAGTTATTTTTGAATCGGGGAATTTTGTCGGGGTTTTGAAGGAAAGGGAGTTGAGTTTCAAGTTGATTTGGATGTCCTGAAGGGTTTGGTATAGACTTGGAATGCGACGATTCGAGTCGGGGTTTCGAGAAACCCCGGAATGAGTGTTATGTTGGACACACCGCGAGGGACACCGTGAGAAAGATTCCCTACGGCGTCACTCACGAACGTGTTGAACAGAGAGTGAACCAAACAAAATTTAGGAAAGACGCTTGGGGACGCCGTCTAAAGTAATGGTCACGACATCACCCACATACGAGTTGAACAGACGGGGTTTTTCTCCATGCCGTGGAAGACACCGTCCACCCAAATGTTCACGACGCTTGTGGCGGCGTGACACTGTTCACCGAGACTAAATTTTTTGAAAATTTCAGAAAAATTTTGGAGATCTCTCGGGTATCCAATTGGGTTCAAATACAACCCAATACTCCAAAAATTAACCCAATTACATTAATTAAATTATTATAGAAAATTGGGTAAATTAGAATGATATTAATAGGATTTGTAAAATTGGTTAATTGACAGACTTTGGGAATTCGAGTGGATTAGTAGAGATACGTGAGGATTGAAGATTTGCGGTTAATCGAGGTACGTTATCGTACGATTGGACCTTTGTTTGGAATTCAATTCTTTAATTGTTGGATAAGTGTCTTGGTGTAAATGCGTTGCGAAGTACTTTTGGGTTCATATGAGTGGGTTAGCTTGAACACTTATGTGGTTGTGTTGTTCCACCCCACTAATATTGGGTTATACCCTAAGTAATGGATTGTTTGGACACTGCGGTGTCTATGGTGTGTTGGTCACATTAGTGACTGTAAATGTGGTGCTGCAGTACTACATTGATTTTGACCACTTATAGGCCTTCTTTGATTCTGTGGACACTCAAACTTCGTTGCCTAGCTTGTCAGTCTATTTATCATGCTATTTGTTATTCTTTCTGCTTTTCAATACCGCATGATATTTGGACTGTTTATTTGAAATCTTGAATTACTGTTTAGTTTCTTCTGGCATTACTTTCTCTTTTTTCAAGTACTCATCGTCTAGTTTGTGACGATGGTGCAGATAGAGATAGAGATAGAGGTGAGACGAGCAAGGGGAAGGAGCTGATGCTAGGTGATCTTCTCTGAGGACTCTTGGAGTGATCCTTTCATTTACTCAGTGTAGGTTTTGTTCTTTTGGTTGTGATTATGTATATTATGTTTTGTTTAAACACTGGGACATATATTGGGATTTGAAAGACTAGGGATATCATGTATGATCGCTTTGTATAGCTTTGATCACTAGACATGTATATATTTATCCATTTCTCAGGGTTTCCATATTATAGGTTTTCTATTATTCCTGATTTCCATTTTGTAGTTATAGTTGATTTTAGTATTTCCACTGCGAATTTCCTGATAACTTTATAATCATATAACTTACACATTTAAATGATGAACTAATGATACATTTGAGGACTTGAGGCTGACTAGGCTGCGTATACTTCTCGAGTAAGGACTCGGGGGCCCACGTAGGCCTAGGCCGGGCTAGATTCAGTTTTATGGGAAACTGGGGCCGTCACACTACACACATCTGCATTGTACCATCCTTTTTATTCACAAAAAGGATTGGAGCTCCCCAAGGAGACATGCTATGATGAATGAAACATTTTTGTAGTAACCCATCTAACTGAGTCCTCAACTCCTCATACTCTGATGCAAACATCTTGTATGGTCGACTGTAAATCGTCTGAATTCCCGTAATTAGCTCAATAATAAACTCAACAGCTCGGAGGGGTGGTAATCCTGGCAAATCCTTAGGAAACACATCAGAAAACTCACAAACAACTGGGACATCTTCAACCCTAATCACAATCTTCGACTTTGGCTCTACGGTCGTAATAAACGCATCCATTTCCTTACTCGTCGTCAATCTTCCTCTAGTGATCGGTATTGTAGCTGCAATTCCAGTAAAATAGAACTTTGGAATTCCCTTAATATCAAACGTCACAGTTTTACGAAAACAATATATATGTGCGTGATATGCTGACAACCAATCAATGCCAAGCATCCCGTCAAACTCCAGATACTCTAAAACTCTTAGATCGGCTAATAATTGATGTCCCTCAATCTCAACCACACAATCCCGACAAATTCGGTTAGGATAAATCTTATCTCTAGTAGCACTACTGAGGACAAGGTGGGTATCTAAGGTCTGTACAGGCAAACCTAACTCTCCTACCACACGTCCAACAATGAAAGATAAAGTACTACCAGAATCCATCATAATATGCATAAATTTACCATAAATAAGTAGCATACCCTCAACAAGCAGTATGGTTGCCTCCATGTCTGGTCGTGCGACTCCAAAAGCTACAGTCTGGTTCCTATATTTGGCATCTGTCTGTGGTAGTGGTGCCAGTCTAGTACAATCGGCCTATAGATCCCCAACATGACCACAACGATAACAAGTACGAGTCTAAGGTCTGGCAACAATCTTCTAACTCTGTGTTTGACTCTGGCTCCGACTCTAGCCCATCTGACATGTCTCGGCTACTCTGCTCTTTATCCTGCCTAAATTGTTGTCTAGGTTGGGCAACTGATGTAGAAGCAGTAGAATACGCCATTTTGTAATCATCTCGTCTATCAATATTGCCTCTACGACTCTGATCAAACTGCCAATCACTCGACGAGGTCTCTAGCTCTAAGACTGTCAACCCTGGTCTCTCTACTGTCTCTTCGGTCTCTGGTCAGATCGAGAACTCGGCCTTGGCTGACTTTGCTGACTCTGTAGTGTAGCCTGAATTGCTAATCAACTGGCTTTCTGAACCAAATATGTCTCTTGTGCAAGGGACATGTCGTATATGTCAATCAATGTCCGAGCTCCATTAGACATCACTATATTAACAATCCTCTAATCTAAACCTCGAACAAAATAATATATCTGTAGGCGATTAGTCCCTACCAAATCCATAGAGTATGTTAGTAAATATTTGTACCTCTCCATGTACTCGGTAACAGACATCTTCCCCTGTACCAGTGTTGAGAACTCCTCTCTCAGTCTAATTCTAACCTCCATGGGTATGTACTAATCCAAGAATAATGTTCGAAATTTTGCCCATGTAACCGCCATAGGATCAGTCGCTCGGTAAGTAATCCATCATACAACAGCGTTAGCCCTCAAGCAAAAACTTGCCAATCTCGGTCGATCTATCTCCTCAATCGACAACGTCTTGTGCAGTCTCTCATGAGCCAATAGCCACCTCCCGGCTATCTCTGGGTCTCCGACTCTGTAGAAATATCTTGGAGAGAATCAAAGGTAATCCTTCAGTTTTTTCGCCTCTATTGTCATCAATCCCCCGGATGTAGATGTTACAGCTGGCTGCTCTATAATCGATGGAGTCCCAACCACTGTAGTCGCAGGTACAACCACAATAGTCACAGCTGTAACGGAATTACGACTGTCGGTGTAATCTTCGATACAGCTGACGCGATCACAGGAGCTACTATAGTAGTCTTTCGTCCCCTAAACATCTCTATGATCAAAGCAAACCTGTCATCTCTGCACCAACGACTGCAAAGTCAGTGTATCCTGAGTCGGATTACTAGTTTCCCCGACCTCAGGTTGTGTAGTAACTGGAGGCTGTTCGTCCATCGGTTACCTACATCGAAGAACGTGCATTAAATCAGCCTCAACATATACGTGTATCGTATGTACTATACAATCAAAGACATAACACGTATACAACTTGAATAATTACCCATCTCAGATCACTTCCCAACTAGGATTCAAGGCAATCATTTCGGGTTTCCACATCTAAAGTTTATTTAACAGATTTCTAATCAATTCCTCGAAGTCCACTAAAACCTTGCTCTGATACCAAAATTGTAACAACCCATTCTCCCCAAATGGCTGCCACTGTGCCAATGCAGACCCACAACCTGGCCTACCAGTGCCAGCTGTGTCCTACACGCAATTATCATGCCCAATCATCATTAATAACCCAATACATCATTATCAACAGTAAAGCTCAAACCTGATAAATATTGTTTGAAACCTTAAATCACAGCGGAAAGCTCAAACCTGATAAATTAAGATGAAAAGCTCAAACCTGATAAATTAAGATGAAACCATACATCATCATCAACAGTAATAAAACCTTAACAAAGCCATAAAGTATCACTATACAGATCAAAATGTATAACTCTCAGTCCTAACCCAGTATAAAAACAGATAAGTATAGATATACAAATGTACAAGTTTGACTTTCTGTCCTCAAAAAAATCACAAATATTCAGCTAACTTCTCCTTGCTGCGACTAGTACCCGAATCTGCACTCAAGCCATTACAAAAGGCAGTTGGTGAGCCCAGAGTGAGTATTCCTAAGGAAATTTAGTGAGAAATTACGTAAAGTAAATACTAGAATTTCAATAAATTATTAAATAAACATGCGGAAATAAATAAACAGGCAACTGTGCTCATCGCATAGTTTAAATAATAGGAGAGACTCAACAATGTGTTCCTAGTGCAGTAGGGTCAGACTACACCATATTTCAGACTTTTCCACAGAGTACTGCCAGCGAGTACCACTCCAGCAAGGCCAATCTTTGGATCCGCTCGATGGTCAACGTAGACCCACGACACATCGACATATGCCCCAACGCGACTCTCGGGTAGCGCTCATCCGAGATCCCTGGCAACATATGATATGGTGTAGTGGACATACACAAGAATGGCATGGGGGCGAGATCCTCAGCCAGCCGTCCATATAATACCACAACCAAGAATGAAATAGAGAAACAAAGCACTGAATTCAAATGTCAAAGGTAAATGCTCAAGAAATTTCAGTTGTGATACTACACACCTCAATCCGCACTCTGCGTCTCAAAACCAAACCCCGGTCTAGCTCCAATAAACACCCGACAGTCAAAATTACCACCCGAATTTACCTAATACCCTATATCATTAAATTAGCTTTAACTGAGTATATTAAGTAAAATTTACATTTTACGAGGTAACATAACCTTTCACCAAAATCTCGAATATTTCAATTTTCTTAGAAACTCATAAATCCTCATTTATTTGATCAAAATATATTTTTTCTAAGATTTTCCTATTTTAACTGAATTTTCTATTAATTTTTTAGAATTTTTTTTTCATTTACCTCTTGAACCGAACCGAGCCGGGTTCGGCTCAACCGAGTCGAACTGACCCAGTTCAGGGGATTGTCTTCCCCAAACAGAACGCGTATTTTTTTCTTCGATTTTGGTCTGGGGTTGGCTCCCAACCCCAACCCTAGGTTGGTATTGCCCTGTAGCAGCAGGGAGAGTCGTCTCCCTTCCTTTATTTCCTAGTTCGGGCATGGCCGAAGATCACCCAACAACCACGACACACAACGCAACAACAGCAAAAAAAAAAACGACACTCACCTCGATGTCGCCGTGCCCTAGTTCTCTCCTCCTCGGTCTCTCTCGTCTTCACGACTTCGAATTTGATGGTGGTGGTGGTGATGAATTAAAATATAAAAGGGTAGCTAAATTACCAAAATACCCTTGGGCCTATCTTCATTTCTAAATAAAACATATGGCCTTTTTGGTCTTTTCTCCTTTTATTTTCTTTATATATACATCCTCTTCATCAGTGACACCAATTTGTGACTCACTTGCCATACTCTCTTATACGAAATTCATCAAATCGCTCCTCGACGTTCTGACACCCAGATTCACACTACAAAGGCCAACATACACCAACTAATTTACCGTAAAACCTCAAGTTTACGTTACTTATAATTATTTATTTCATTTTATTCATTTTCATGTGTGTACTGACTACCCCGACCTAGTGTTATACCATTTATCTATCTAGTACTTGTGTCGACACGCATATCGAGGTGCGTACACGTCACAGTCTTACACGTCAATGACAATATACCTATACACATCATAAAGTCATCACACAAAACAGTCTATTTACCTAACTCCAAGCGCGTCGGCCCTATCTGTGGGGTCCACAGGTATCCGAGCTATCATCTACGTCTGCAATTACGTCATTATTAATGGCTAATTAAGATTGGGCCATTACACCCTAGTTCGCGTCACCTTGCTTCGAGCCTATCAAGCGAGCCTATCCTAACTTTGATTAAACATCCAATACAACGCCAAGCCACCTTCGGCTCGCTTCAAAACTCGAAAAAACCATTGATTGTGCTTAATTCATTAAAACATTACCAAAAATCCCAAAATTTTAAAAAAACTTCAAATTGTCAAAACAACTTCACAAATCACAAATGAATCGTTTCACTCATTCCAAATTCATCAACACACTCCATAAAAACCAAATTCCCCAATTTGTTGTCCGAAATTATCGTGACAAAACAACCAAAATCACTGCCAAAACGTAGGTATACACGTGGAGAATCGGATTCTCACCTTAGTTTTCTTGTTTGCTCGCTCCAATGGCGTTGAATCGCGACGAAAACCCTCGGAATCCACTCCGTTCTCGCGTTGATGGTTCGATAAGCGAGATGAGAATGACGAAATGAGAGAGAAAAGTTGATGGGGTGGGCTTATATACCCCTTCTCATCCTCTTTGACACACGAATCTCGTGACAAATCTCTTGTCCTCTACTCATCCTATCCAACAACCTTGACACCAACACGTGACTCACCTCAACACCTAGCCGTTTTCTCGCACAATACTCGTGTTTTCGAACCCGATCAGTACGACGACTCACTCGTCACGTCGTCCTGGACGTACCAGTCGTATTAAACGTATTTTACAACTTTTATTTATTATTTATTTTGTATTTTGTCAGTGTTTTTAGTTCATTTAGTCCCCCTGACTACTAATTACCCCGACCAGCGTTCGCTCAAAAACCCGTTATTTCACGAAACCTTCGAGCTGAACCGCTCCCCATACCAACGCTCACACTTAAACTTCCTCGTACGTTTGGGACATTGGAATTAAACATTTGGGTAATGCAATATAATACCAAACACAAATAACATACCTCGACATCGACGACCGAGAATTAGGCGACTGTATCACGGTAAATAGGCCCACTGTAACAACCCTCAAAATTTAACCCGACTTGTGTTACACTTGTCAGGACCGTAACCCGGCTATAGTGATGCATCAAGGATTTCAGACTTCAGGAGTCGACACCGAGGTAATTTTATGATTCTGTGTTATTTTGTATTAATATGATAATCTAATACGTGTCTCAAGCCGTTTGGGTGACCGTTAGTTGAGTGAGGCTTAACATAGGAAAACAGGGGAATTAAGACACAAAAAAACCTAATTAAATGGATTTTTGAATAATAAATATAATATTTTATTTGCAAACCAAAAAGAAACATTAAACAAACCAATTTCATTTGCAACAACGGCCCATTAATTATGTGTATGTTGATGTGTGCGTCTTGTATGTGAGTGACGTACGTGTGTGCGTGTGGCGTGCCTCTGTGGCTCTGTGCACGTCGTGGAAGACGTTGTGGTATGTGCGTGGTGTGGGTGAGTCATGAGTGTTTGTGTTGGGATGAAATACGCCTTGTAGGCATTTCAGGATAAAGAGCCCACGGCTTGTGTAATGTACAACATGATTTGGGTGTTGGTGTTTAGTGGTCAAGGTGTTTGGGCCCAACAAGCTATTTTTCAGCAGCAAAGCCCACGGTGTATGTGTGTGTGTAATTCGGTGTGTTTAGGCACTGTCTGGTGTGTATTACATTTTTGTTATGGGATTCGCATACGCCGTGAGGTTTGCCGTGAGGTTTGCCGTGAGGACGTTTCGACCATAAACCTCATGGCGTGACCCACACATGACTCGATCAGAGCACTATTTTCTCAAGTTTTTTTTCTATCGATTTAACCGAGATTCCGGAGTCAGATTTATTGAATTTTTTTTTGAAACTTTGGGATAACTTTGGGGTTTATATTAGGACAAATTAATGACCATAAACCCAATATTTGGGGTTCAAACCATTGACAGGTAGTTGTTGAACTCGGGAATACGCGTTAGAGTCGCGGGAGTTTTCACATATTACGATTAGTCAGGTAAGTACATTTGCCACAAGCTTATGTATGATTTGTAAGCCAGTAAGAAAATGTCTTGTGATTCATTATCATTTATTTTGATTCATCATGATCTATTGCTGGTATTTCGTTCTATTCCTTGTTGTGTGTTCTTGGCGTAAGTGTTTCATCTCAAGAGTACTAGGACCTGTACTAGAGGGATAAAACGCATGCACACTTGTAGAGGAGTGTGTGACCACCCTTAGTGAACGTATGACACCGAGTACTGGGTGGGTGGGCTTGTGTCCCTCCCATCATGGTTGTGCTCGCACTTGTGTCGATGCCCGGGAAGACCTTTTGCAATCTTCGTCGTTATGCTATGATTTAGATCACTTATGGGCCTCTTTTGAATTCTTAGAACACATTTGAATTTCGATTAATATCTATTATTCTGTTTATCATGCACTTGATCTATTTAAATTCCTATTTTTCTATTACCACATGATATTTAGACTGTTTTACTTGATATATCATAAATTAACGTTATCTTCTTCTGGCATTACATTCGATTTCTCAAGTTGCTCACTGTCTAGTTTGTGACGGCGGGTGCAGATAGAGCAGAGTGCAACAGAGGCAAGGAGCCTTGCCTAGGTGACTTCTTGTGAGGATTAGCGACTGGACTTGGAGACCTTAGTGTAGATCTATTATATCTTTTTGCTTGGTTTATGACATTTTATATATATGTTTTTGATCATTGAACTGGGGATTGTTGGACTAAGTGGTTAGTTACTCTAACTCCGACTTGGATTTTGATGGAAACAAACAAGGTGAAAATATACTAATAAGTTTATCAAGTGTATTTCAGTTTCGACAAAGGTTACAAAGCATCACATCACAAGTATTCGAGTATTCAAGCTATTTAAGTTCAAGATTCGGCATACATAAAGGAATGAAGACGAAAGATCAAACTAAGAGATGTAACATTTATGTAAGGTATACAAGTTCATTTACGCAAGCCTATTGCATTAGTTCATGCACATCGATCTTTTCAAATTGATTTTCAAATGTCAAACAATGAGTTTATGTTTTTAAGTGAAATTTAAAACTTGACTTGGTCTAGAAGTTTAAACAATGTCAAACTATGAGTTTATGCTCACATCGCATTTTGAAAATCATTGTTGAAGTTTTTAAAAAAAAAAACTTATTTTTGAAAAGAAAACTTTATATTTGCAGAAAAGTCACTCGGATATTATGAAATCAGGATTTTCCGTTTCCGAGATTTGTGAAAATATCCGAATCACTAAAATAAGCTAAATGACTCATAACAAACATATATAATATGTTATATGAGGTTTTGTTGGGTCCCGGACACGTCAAAGGATCGCTAACCAAAGGGATGAAAATATTTATTTTGAGGTTCCTGTAGTTAGCATGCTAATAAATTTATTAGCATGATAAGTGCAGAGTTAACGCGCTAGATATGAATATTAGCGCACTAATTACTTTCCTGATAACTCTTTTTAAAAAGCTGAAAAACACACTTTAATTTGAATTCTTGATGAATTATGGGCCTTTGGATCTTTAGAACAGTCATAAACTGGTCTATAAATATATAAAACACTCTTGGTTTTGAAAACAAAGAAAAACACAAGTGCTCAAATTCTTCAAGAGGAGGAGCTTGGAGTTTTCAAGTTATACTTTGAAGCTGTTGATTCAACATCAAAACTAACACTCTTAAGGCATTCTAAGGAGTACTACAACCTCTCCAAAACTGATTTTCAAGTCATCTTCTTAGGGTTATAAGAAAGTCCATTTCCTAGCTTTTCTTGCGCTTAAATTATATATTCTTGTGTGATTGACATGAAAAATCACTTGTTGTGTTGTTAAACACACTTGTCTTGAGTTTTATACTTAAATTTGATTTATTAAACCCTAGGACTAATTTGGACAAAAGTTTGCACTTAAACTTCATTTTTATCAAACTTCTTGTTCATTGAATTTGAAACAGATTTTCTCTTATCAACTTATTTGAAACGATTTCATATTTGAGTTTTGCATAAAATCAGTTATCTATTTGCATTTCTCAATTGTTTTCATACTTGCATGCATTAGAGTGGTTAGGTCTAGGAGGCTTTCTTGTATTTGAACTTGGTGCCACTTTACTTTGTAAAGTGTATTTCATTATATTCTTCAAATCTTGATTGTAAGACTTAGTGAGATCTAAGTCAAGAGGGAAGACCTAGTTGAGGCTAGGCATAAATCCTAGGTGGGTCTAGGTGGGGAAATCCTAGTTGCGGCTAGATGGTTGTATAAGACCTTATTGCGATAAGGCATCGTGTAAAAGACCTAGTTGAGGCTAGGCATTCACTAGGCTAGTTGGCTTAGGGTGTAACCCTTATTGATAATATAAGTGGGGGTTGAAAATCCTAACCTGGGAGGTTAGGTAGTGAATGTAGATCGGTTGGATCGAACCACTATATATCGCTTGTCTCATTTTCATTTCTTCTACCCCATTCACTTGCATAGCATAGATATTTATTGTTGGTGTATGCATTATCATTGTTATTTACTCATAAAGTTTTAAAAAGGCGATAACTACTCGGTAACCCAATTCACCCCCTCTTAGGTGACCTTCAGGGATCATTTTGAGATTGGTATCATGTACTTATTCATTGCTTATGTAGGTTTGTACATGAATACTCGCAATAACTCTTATTCATTTTATACATAATGTTTCCACAATATAGATTCCTAATTTCTCTTTGACTGAGTTATTTCCCTTATGTTTAGTTTATTTACTTTCCGCTATGTAAAACTTGCAATAACTGTTTCATAAATTGTACAATTGATTAATTAGAGGCTGACTAGGCTCCCCGTGTACCGACTCGAGGACTTGTACGAGCCTAGGCTGGGTGTACCCAAATGCAAGGGAAATTTGGGGTCGTCACACCCACATACGACCTAAATTGACACGTGACACAAGTTAGATTTTTAGGGTCCTTACACCTTACACTACACCAACCCATCCTTAGGTACAAATATCGGCTTATCAAATGCCTTATCGTGAAATCCTAAACTAGCTGCTTGAGTGTATATGTTGAGAAAACTTATGATTAGTTTATAGCCTTGGCTTTTGACCGAGTTTTAGGTTTCGAAAGTGTGATATTTGATTAAGTCGGGCCTAAGTTCTTGACAACTTCTAGTCTCTTAAGCCTCTTGAGTTTTGCGTTGATTTGGTATCTAGGTATGCATTGAGTGATGTCATTGATATTGTGTTTGTGCTTATTTTTTAAGTTCATAGGTATGTATTCTTTAGAATTCTAGTTGCATTAGTTAGTTAGAGTCTTAGTTAATAATCTTTTACTTGAGGACGAGCAAAACAATAACTTTGGGGGTTTTTGATGAGTCCATTTTTGCCTCATTTTTATGTCTATTTATTATGCTTTTTATGTGTCAAAGTCTCTCAATATTAGCCAGAAAATATTTATTTTGTTCGTTGTATGTTGTAGGTTAAATTTTATGTAAAAGAATAAAAACAGGGTCATTTTGGAGTCTTTTGGTGTTTTGCATCGTAAAAGTGATCTTGCACGCACTTCGAGATAGCTTGGTTGGACCCATATTGGTCCATGTTGATGATATGGTAGTTCAGAAGAAGTTTAGCGGTGCATTAGTTGAGGAAAACCTTCAAAAATGACTAAGGCCTCATTTTGTTCATTTCTGTTGACTTACAGTGTTAGTTTGAAGATATCTCATTGGAGTTAATATTTTCATGTTTGATTCAACTTTAAACTTGCAGGGAAGTTGTAAATTTTTAAACAATAAAATATATGAATTGATATAAATAACCTTCAAATAAGAGAGAGAGAGAGAGAGAGAGATAGATAGAGAGAGATAGAGATGGATAGTAAAAAGGTCATTAATGAGGGTAATTAATTGTGTCCACAACTCCTGGAAATAACTCCTTATAGGGAGAGTAGGGGAGATGTCTATAAACCTTCCCTGTAAGTTGAGAGATAACTTGCAGGGAAGTTGGGCAACCAAACAAGATTAGTTATCAACTCCCTGTAAGTTATCTCCTGGGAGATAGCTCCACCCCACCAAACAAGGCCCAAGTATAAGTCATTCCTGCAGTGTGTTCAACAGCCACAAGACAAGCCTCGAGATTTGCATTATGTGTAGATCAGCGAGAGATGTAGCAAAAGGGTGACTTACAGTGTCACACAATCATCAATACAACTGTTTTAGGCTCTCCATCACGCCTCGAGTTGTGCATCAATGTAGAGATCAGATGACGTAATAATGAATCGCCCAGACCCACCTCTTATCCACGCGTCAACTTTACGTTTGCTTCCTCACTCATACAACTCTCACATCTCCAATGCGACTTCTCTCGCTATTAGATTTTCCTCGAGATTTGCATTAGCACAAACTCCTAGATTGGCATACGTTATACCTTAGGATACGCCTCGAAAGACACACCACGCTCCCCAACAGTGACAACAACCAATAGACCAGCCTTGGCATACGTGTCTTCATCAACTCATCAAAACAAAATCCAACAAGGGCAGAATAGGAAAATCAGATGAAAATGGGTTTTCAAGCCCTCTCCACGCTGGCCACCAACTCCAACCGCCACACACAATCCCACCACCCACTCCATGTTTTTCTCAACACTGCAAATAAATCAAACCGATTTTCTAACAGCCACTCTGTGACGGCCCCAGTTGCACAACCTTAAACTGGTTCCCACCCGACTTAGACTTACGTGGACCCCGAGCCAATCTCGATGAGTCAACGCAAGCCTAGTCAGCCTTCCTTACCATTTACCTTTAATTAAACATTATTATATCAAACTAAGTGAGTTATTCAAATTAGTGAGTTATCAAAGTATATCATAAGCAATTAATCCTCAAACTAATAGAATAATCTCCATGACACTAGTCAGGACAACCTAGAGTGTGGAAACCTCGCATATGTATACCGTCATCAAGTATATCAAGTCACAGGAGAATAATATCAATGTATACATGTCCCAAGATCTCTCACAACATATAAACAATGTTCAAAACAAATATACATAATAATACAAAAGTGGGAACACCTACATCAGTCAAGAGGGAGAAACCGCTCTGGTATCGTCGAAGCATATTACCCAACTGTGGAGCCTTACCCTTGCTAGACTACGGATCTTCTCTTAGTCAAACATAAGAAAAACGAGCCCAAGTAAATAATGTCAAATAAGATGTATACAACATTTCGAGAAAATAAATCAATCTATATTCATGTAGATAAAAAGAAAGGTATAGGGAACGCTTGAATATATAAAAACTGTAAATAAATAACAATCAATCGAAGATGAGTGTCCAACAAATCAAACAGACAATCGCAAGCAGTCCCAACCAAATGGTCTTTGAGTCGAAGAAAACTCTATAAGACTCAAAGTTTAGGGCATGATACACTTACACAATCCTAAATCCATGCGAATGAAAGACTTTCTGGTAGTCCAGCTAAGAACTCTCACCTCGTATAGAACCAGTAACCAGTGCAGTGCATCCTGGGTTCTTGGCTCTGACATATTACCTCAGATAACCCATCCTTCCAAGGATCACTGTTGACTCACTTGCCCTCGAACAACTCAATAGAATGAAATCCCAAAACAAGAAATAGAGCGATAACAATAACAAATTAAAGCTCAATGAAATAACTGTACAATTCCTCATTGGTTTACTTACCTGCATCAAATGCTAATACGCACTCATACGACTCCGACTCGTCCCCTATGAATCCTCGTGTGTCCGTCACTGTACAACACCCCATGGTATTCATTTAATTACAATTTCTATTAATTTTCCATAATTTTCCCAATTCCCATAATTTTATTCATTTGCGTAATTAGATCAATTACTCGGGTATTGGGTCGTATTCGAACCCATTTGGATACTCGAGAGATCCCCGAAGTTTTACGAAAATTTTCAAAAAATGGTCCTGTGAACAGTGCCACGCCGTCGGTGACGCCATGGGGGTCAAAACCCGACAGCATCACATCCTGTCCTAAACATCGTGGAGTTTTAGGCTCTATGACGCCCCTCACGACATCGACACCAGAACGAGAATCTGGGGTTTTTTCAAAACCTCGGCTCGTGTTGTTGCGTTCTGAGCCTATCCCAAACTCGTAGGGACCTCCGTACAAACATAAAATTATCATCATTTCGTACCAAACACGTCGCTAACCCTTAATTCAAAAATCAAAATGAAAATCCCAAAAATTGCCTAAAATTCCAAATTCCTTATCAACATCATAGCAACAACCTCAACACATCCCCTCCATGATCAATACAGCTTCATCAAAATACAAAAAAATCTGAGAAAATTTAAAACTCAACTCGGTGTTTGAAACATCGCGACGAAAACCCGTAAATTAGGCGCTAAAACAACAAAAATGAGAGGTGAGCCGAGATCTCACCTTAATACGCGTAGATTCTTGCTCCTAAGCCTTCGATTCGCGCCAACAAGTTTTGAACCCCAACTCCCTTTAAACGATTTCGTTGAGTAAGAGAGATGAGAGAAGAAAAATAAGAGATAGAAAAGTGATGGTCCTATATATATCCTCCACTTCATCATCATTCATGCACGTATCTCGAGGCTCATCCTATAGCTCATTTCACACTAGCCAACCCCCCTTACACTCTAATTTGTGACTCATTTGGGACTTGCCTTTTGTTTCTAATCCATTTTTACAAAAAATAACGATTTCATTCCCGGACACGAAACACACCACAACTCGCACTATCATGTGCTTACGGACGTACCTACATACCGGACACGTTATATATTGATTGATTATTATTTTAAATTGCATTTTGTCAGCGTTTTAACTCAATTTGTCCCCCGAATAGCTAATTACTCGCTAACAGTTTGTTTGACGCTTGTATTAGCGCGTTTCCCTAGATGAATTCGATTAACAACTTTAATGCGTTTAACGTACACGTCCTCACACATTTGGACAATTGGATTATCATTTGGGTAATAAAATAAATAATGCAAATGCCAGACAAAAAATAACATGCCTTAGTGTCGACGATCGAGAATTGGACACACATATCACAACAAATATAGGTCCGCGTACGACCTAAAATGGCACGTGGCACGAGTTAGATTTTAGGATCGTTACACATACCCCCCATTTTTGATATACACATTATCCATTTCTCTCCCCCTATCCATACACTATTCACATACCAACTTTCATCTCTCCTCTTTATTATTGTTTATTTTGTCAAAGATTTGGAAAGGTTACGGGATTTTGATTCAACTTGGATTTCTCAATATATTTTGAGGTATTGAATCATGATTTCTCTTGTTCTTAACATGCTAATTGATGATTTAAACTAATTTATGAGGTAATCGCTTTTGTTCTAGGGGCTATAAACCATAAGTTGGATTCCTTTTGATTTTTCAATGCTAATAGATTGTTTATTTCAATTCAATGTGTTGATTTGTGTGCTTGGGTGTTGTGTTATGTCTACCTTGATCAAGTAGGTATAAAACATAGGGCTAGGAAGTCACCATGACCATTGGGGCTTTAAGACCCGGACTTGGGGAAACACAACCTTAGAAAATGTGTACGTCAACCGATAACCATTGAATAGGGAGGCTTTAGAATTTGATGTCTAATTCGGTGCTCTCACTTACGCTACTCACGCCGACCGACAGAGTCTAATTGAGCCACTAAATTTCCATCACCGAGGCCTCAAGATGGAGTGAATTTTATGAAACTCACCTATCATTACATAAATTGGGAGACTTTTGAATTACATTGGAACAAAAGGATACAACTTAGGTGACATAGATTCCTTAGAACTATTTTTTCATCGCTTTAAACCAATTTTAATTCCTTGCAATTAGTGTCAGCTTTATTAGTTATAGCTTAATTTAGTTCACAGTTGTTTACTTTGTTTTTAACATTTCAAAACCCATGTTTCCTAACTTTACGTCCTTGATTGAACAATAAATTAGCTTTTCACTTTCTTCAAGGATTGATATCCGCAACTCAATCACTAGATAGAGTTGCTATTACGACCGCAAAGCTCTACACTTAGAGCTCGCATCACATTCTAACTAAAGGATTGGTGGGCTTCGACTGATACTCTAACTAAAGGATAGGTGGGCTTCGACCGCCACTCCAACTAGAGGTTCGAACTTGTGAGCCGAACCCCTCAAAAAATGAGGGTTTCTAACTCCTCTTCGAAAAACTTTAAAAAAACCACCATAAGGTAAAAAAAAAATACATCTTCCTCTTACAAATCTTCTCCATTGCATAGTCCTTCAACATTTTGCCCTTAAAAACTTGAAAATGAGGTCAAATTAATCGATGTTTAAATCAAATGAAAGTGGTGTGAGAGGACGAAAGTGGGGTGCATAAAATGAGAAAAAGGATAAAGAGGGGTGCACATAACGAGTTGAAGGGATATAAAAGTCATTTCTATGGAGAGGTGGCCTTTATTTAAATCGTTAGCTTGCCCTTACAAATGTTGATGTGCCTTTAGTGCCATCTAATTATATTTTACTTTTTTGTTATAAGAAAGAAACCAACTTATCTTGCTTCTTATGACTCAAACCCTCAATCTCTTATACCAACTTCCACATACCAAACCATTGGTTCACCTAGTGGTCTATATTATTATTATTATTATTATTATTATTATTTATATTATTATTATTTTACAAATCCACGAACTGAAGTGTATAATCAATCATAAGAAAACCACACTCCCAAGGTATTACAAGGGGTGCGTTGTGGGGAGGTCGAGGGAGGGGAAATGATCCCCGGTTGTATAAGAGTGCTACAATAACAACAACAACAATGTAGACTCAATCGCAAATTGGCTGGGGTCAACTACACGGATCAAACTCTTCCATTGCGCTCGATTTAGTTTAATTGATGATGTGTTTTTCAAACAATTCAATACCATCCTAATCAATATGTCCTAAGTTAGCTTTAGTCTACACCAACCTCATCAAATTTCTTCAATTTTATTGGGTCTAATTTTTTCGTGGGGGTATTGTAGGTAGTCTTGAAGGTGTCCAAACCACCACCACCACCCTTCCCTAATTTTTGTGTCGATTGGTGTTTGCCCTAATTTTCATTGAACTTATGTATTTCTTATTTTATCTTTATGAGTTTTACCATACATATATCCTCCTAAGTATTCAGCATTTACTTCTATAAAACATAAATGTCGTAATTACAGTTCTATAAAATTGATCTTTTAACTTGATAGGAATATTTTGATCACAGCTGTTGCACTCCTCTATTTCTTTCGTCTAGTACCTTGAATTATATTTGTGACATCATTTTCAATATTACTATCATTTTGTATGATTAATCATAGACATCTAAAGTGGTTCACTTTAGGAACTTCAATTTTTCCTAATTTTACAATTATTATAGTGTTTAGTTTTTTTGAACTCACAATGCACGTATTTGGTCTTCTTCCTACTCAACTGAAAGTCTTTATTTAGTATCAAAAGTGTCCAGACTACCTACCAATTGGGTCACCCAATAGTAAGGTATGGTGTTTGGGAGTAAAAGGTCGTTTGGGAGTAAAAGGTTATGGGTTCAAACCTTGAGGGAAGCAAATGTTTCTTCCTTATAAAAAAATGTGTTCAAACTTGTTTGTTTGTATTTATATATTTGAACCCGCTTTTAATGGATTTGAATATGATTTTTCCTAAATAAATACGGGTTCAGACATGTTTATCGTTCATTTTAAAAAACAGGTATAGGTTTGGACAAATTTTTCAAAAATGATACTCATTTAGTGATTAATTCGCATGATATTTTATTAATTCATGCCTAATGGTTTTTGAAAAGGAAGCGACTAAACGAACTTCACCTTTTGATTAGGGAACCCTAGTTTTAAATTTTGTTAATTTTTGCCTCGCAGTGAAATGACCAACTACCCCTCCATATAAAAGGGTTTTAACTCACCCATACCTCGCTCACCCCACTCATCCATACCCCAGTTACCTCTCTCTTGAATCGCACTCTCACCTCCGACCCAAATTCGACGAAATTTGAGCAAAACCTCATCAATTCGACGCTATGAGTGCATTCCTTACCTCTTTTGTGTCAAATTTTAGTTTTTTGGGTTTTTTTTGCTATTTGAGTCAGTAGAATTTGTTATTTTGTTGTTGGGTGGGGCTTCGATTTGGAACTTGAATTTTGTATTCTGGGTACAAAATGTCGATGGAATCGTGATCGAATATCAAACGATTCTGAGCAAAACCCACTATTTTTTGGGTAATTTTCATGTATTTTTTAGAAGTTTTGAAATTTTTATTTCGTTATTGTGGCATGCAGGTCTCGAACACACAGGGTCAACACCTCTAAAGAGGTATCGGATGTGTTCAGCTAGATATTTGAGTTACCCACTGAGATCAAGACTTCTTCACAATCTCAGTGGGAGGTCACTGAGATCTCTAAAGAGGTCTTAACCTTGTGTGTTTGAAACTTGCGGGCGACACTTCTTCACTTCTAGGGCACAGTGCGATCAAATCAGACCTTGTTCAACCAAATAAACACTCCTATACGAAACTTGCGACCTAGTGCAAGTGCTCTACAATAGCTAAAACTAATAAACGAATAGGATTGAGGGGTGTTGTTGGGGTGATGGTGAGGGTGAGGGTGAGGGTGAGAGTGAGGGTGAGAGTGATGGAGCGAATAAGGGTATTCTTGGAATTTTAAAAAAATAATAGGGATAAATGAAGTAAAAATAATTCAAAACTGTGGTACACATCAAAGTAATGGGTTCGTTTAGTTGCTTCCTTTTTTAAAATTTTCATGTTAAACGTTGTTTGTGTTTGTGTTGTAATTTAACCAATGATGTTTTTATGTAGAAACTTTGAAGTTGAATTTTGAATGTATAATGTTTTTTTTATAGTAACGGATGCATGTTGACATGAAAAAAGTGGATTTTGTGAATAATTAAGTTAATAGAATATTTCTTTTCGAAATAAAATAGGCCTGAATAAAAAAAAGGTCTTGTATATATGTTTTATAAACATATATATGGGTTTGGTAAAAAAAAAAAAAAGGAAAATGTTGGCGTAACTCAGGTAGAGCACCCAGGTCCAGCACACGATTGACGCGTGTCGTCGATCCAACTCGAGTAGCGTGTGCAAGGCACATCTAATGGTGTATGTGTCGGCGACATGCATGTCCAGCCTAGGTTATGCCAAGTGTCGGTTTGAAAAATGGATATGAGTCCGAACACTGCTTCTAGTCATTATTGAAGGAAGTCTGGACCCGTATCCGTACTTGTAGCCGTCCGGACCCGTTTTATTGCCAACCACTAGAATTTCCCATATATATAAAATGCCATCGAAACTCATGGGATCATGTGGAGAGATCGACCCAGACCGAGCAAGGTACCTTGGCAATAAGCCATTTGCAGATGTATTAACCCCTTTTTAACGTTTATCAAGATGGTGACAGTAGCTGAGATTTAGTTTCTTGTCGCTTTTTATTAAAAAACTATATATATTCAGGTGAGAAATTAAGAAATAACCGGTAGAATTGATGATGATCAAGAAGATAAATAAATGCATGTGCCTTACATACGAAGCAATGCAAAGAAAAACAGATCATGAGAGAGCAGAGAAAGAACTGCAAGTCCTCTCTGACATATGTTCACGAATTAAAACTCTATGCATCTGTCTATGCATGTTTATAACAAAGCCGTGTTGTTTGCTGCCCCTCTATCCTTTTTGCGCGTAGGACTGAAGAAAAGCAGACTAGTGGACATCGTTATTGATGGACATGTGTATTCTTGGAAAATGACCTTTGAATTAATACTCTATTAATTCATTGTCACACAAAACTAGGAGTAGTTTCTGCAAATTATTGAACATTAAGAAGCTTCCTTTTTGAGAAATTACATGGGATAATTTTGTGTGATTAATGATGATATCAAATGGACAAAACTTCATTTATGTTCTTATTATGCAGTCAACAAACAATAAACACGCATATCATAGACACACAGTGGAAGAATCAATCATAAATGTTACTTCATATCATGATGAATTACGTGTATCGCCCTTAGTTTTTGAAGTTCCTACGGCAACGATGGTACTGCCATTTGGAGCACGATCTGTATCCACAGCCTAGAAGCGAAAGATGAAGAGAGAACGTATACCACTTTGTTTTTAGAAACTCAATCAAATAGTATACTTCTTTATCTCTCTTATGAGATACTTGTAGACTCCCAAAAGGTATGAATCTACGAGGTGCGACCGCTGGTAGAAATTTCATGAATGTGTCCCCGCACGTACTAAAAGAAAGAGTGTGACTCTTCACATCATGGCTCTACATATGAGATATAATTCTTCATACACGCGTCTCTACAAGTGTGTCCCAAAAACTCTAATACTTTTGGTTTAAAGCTTTAATTTTTTTTTATTATTATTTCTTTTTTCTTTTCTTTTCTTTTTTTGACAACAGGTTGTTTTTATATTTCATTCAAATGAGATGAATTAGTACAACCAAAGCTACCTTATTTGAAGGTTGATTTCGTATAAATTGGCTAGAATAAGTATTATATAATTTATAAAGCCGCATCATAAACCTATATCACTTGCCCACTAATAAATGAAGTCTTCTTTAAAAAAAAAAAAAAAAAGAAGTCCTCCAAACTTCGTGTCTGCCAAGGATGTTTCTACATTCATGAATCACTGAACTTGATGAAGGCTATTGAAATCCATGGACCCGAAGAGTGTTGGGCTACAAGCGCACATGGTGGATATACAAATGTGGTTAGAGCCCATCTTTGCATAAAATCAATTGACTTGTACGGATCCAATCTACACCACTTTATACCACACCAACTCTTATTATATTTTCAATGTGGGATTATATTCTAACACTCCCCCTCACATGGTGGATATACAAATGTGGTTGGAGCCCATCTTTGCATAAAACCAATTGACTTGTGCTAGGATCCAATCTACACCAATTTATACCACACCAACTCTTATTATATTTTCAATGTGGGATTATATTTTAACACTCCCCTTAAGTGCAACTAGGCCTGAACTAGTTGTCACTTGCCAAACACAAACCTATTCTTTTATAGATCCATAAATATGCTTAGGCCTCTTTTTATAGACTCTAGGTCTACAAAAATCAAGTCTTCAAATACGAGCTCAAGATCGTTCTGCTCTGATACCATATTGAAATCTATGGGCCCAGAGAGTGTTGGGCCACACGCGCACATGGTGGGTATACAAATGGGGTTGGAACCCATCTTTACATAAAACCAATTAACTTGTATTAGGATCCAATCTACACCACTTTATACCACACCAACTCTTATTATATTTTCAATAGGAGATTATATTCCAACAACGACTGTAGTAGTCTTCCACCGTTCTTGGACTCGATAGTGCAAGTGTGCAACCGCCTCTCACTATTTGAGAGATTCTATGCTTCATCACCCGAAAATTTCCACCACGTATAAACTAAGTTGGTTCAAAATCTCTTTTGGTTGGATTTTGACCAGCGGTACCAACTCTTCTTTCAAAAGTTCCAAGTTAATTCTAGAAGACATTCTCTATCTAAAAAATTCAAGCAAAAAAATGAAGACCTCCAAACAAGTGGAGGAAAAACAAAACTTCTCAGGAAAAACTCACCGTCAGCACAAAACCCAAAAACGAAAAAATAAAATAAAATAAAATAAAAATAATAAAAAAAGAGAGGAACGAAAAGGAAGTGGGAACAGTAAAATAGAAAAGAGATCGAAGACTTCAAGGCCATCGGCGACACTAACATTCGTTGGAGCAAGCCGTGGTGAATGTTTATAGAACTATATAGAAAGTCTTATGCATATTCAACGTTGTAGATTAATGTTTATGATGTGCTATTTGTTGGGTTTTTTTTTTCAACACTATTAATATGCTCTAAAAAAAATGTGCTATTAATTAACTAGTATGCCCTTTCTTTGAACTTTTCATTTTTAGAAAGGCACAACGTGAAATAATGGGGCAGCTCCAAACCTTCTAAAAATTTTCTTTGATTTTCTCCTATGATTCAAATTTTAAACCACTGTCATTCTTCTCTTTTGATCGGTGGTGTTTCCATTCATATCTTTATGTGTTTTATTTATTCAATAAACTACAAATCTATGAAGATTAGTGTCATTCTTTTGTGGTTCATCTTTTTAAATAATTGTTTGTGGATTTGTATGTGATAGTTTCAGAATAGAATAAGTTTATTGTATATATTTTTCGAATGTACAGTATAGTGCCCTATTTATAGAATGGTACAGAACTAAATCAGTGTAGACGTTATATAATGATAGTTTCAGAATAGAATAAGTTTATTGTATATATTTTTCGAATGTCCACTATAGTGCCTTATTTATAGAATGTTACAAAACTAAATCAGTGTAGACGTTACATAATCAGTGGAGGCATTACACGATAAATGTAGACGTTACACAATCAGTGTAGACGTTACATAATCAATGTAGACATTACATAATATTAATTTCCTAACATCTCCTCTCAAACTCAAGGTGGTGGCAACGAAACCACTTAAGTTTGCAAACGAATAAGATGAGTATACATAAAGTCAACGACAATTCTGCATGGGGACACCAGATCACGACGAATGGATGCAAGTGATCACGGACAGAATTAACAAACGGGCCGACAAAACAGGCAAATCTGAAATGGGTACATGAGACGGGCAAACATCGCGAACTGCGCTCGACATCGTATAGTACGTAGATAACAGGCGTAGCAGGCATCGCGAACTGTGCTCAAATTAGCGAACAGTGCAAGGACAAAACAACAGAATAACTGAACAACGGAGTTGATGGAACGACTAACGGAACAACATATTCGAAGGAACGACTAATGGAGCTGAGTCGACGAAACGACTAATGGAGCTAAGTCGACAGAACGACTAACGGACATCGAAGTCGACAGAGTCAACGACAGGACAACGGAGCAGACAAATGGCAAAGTCGACAGAGTCAACAACAGATCAACACCAGAGTCGAAGACAGGCAAGATGACGCCTGTCGAACGCGTCAATAAAATATATTTCCTAAACCAACTATTTTGTAGATAGCGGTAAAGGGTCGATCCCACAGAGATTAGTTTTCTTTCTAAGGTAAAAAATAACAAAAAGGAAATCAGGGGATTTAGAGAAAATGCGTTAATTACCTAACCTAAATATAAACAAAATAAATAAAATCAATTAAAATAAAGTTAAAAACAATTAATAAAAATAACACTTAGGTCAAGACATACAAGTTTGGTTCGATAAAAAGATTGAATTTGGTCGTCAACTTATGTCAAAAATACAAATCAAATTATCCTAGTGTAGCTATAGACTCGGTGACTACTTCCCTAACCAAACATGCAACCTGATTGCTATAGTGCTCCAGATTTAACGCATTGGTCGCATTACTTCGATTCGTGAAGGCACTACACCTAGACAACCGGATCGCTAGTGCTCCCGATTTAGCCTAGATCCCTAAGGTATTTAACCGGTCCCAAAAGGTATAATCAATTGGTGTGGTCAATCGCCACTAGTGTGGTCTTATCCCACAAGGACGGGTGCTTACGACTCACTGACATGTAAATTAAGGTTTAAACTAGTGTTTAACCTCAATTGTTCAAACAATACCGAAGAAAATAAAATAATAATGAAAAGCTTGAAATTAAAATATATAAATCTCACAAATCCATTGAATATGCGCAGTCGAACCTCCCTCGCAGTCTTGCCTAAGCTATGAACTTAGCCCTTCAAGGTTAAAGAACTCAAAAAATAAAGAAAAATCAAAGAATGGAGAAGGAGAGGAAAAGAGAGCCGATCCTCTTTTTTTTTTCTTCTCATCGATCTATATATATATATATATATATATATATTCTAGATATATACGTATATAATATAATATAAAAATATAATCTTTTCTAAACAAATCTAACAAATCTATCCACTTCCAATTCTCTTCTTCTTGAACGGCACGAACACGCCACGTCGTGTTCTTCATGTGTGGGCCCACCGATGCTGCCTCGAGGTGCGTGCTACCACGCTTTTCAATGTAGAACATATCTAAGCATATGAATACTCTATTTTACATAGTTTTTCAGCCTGGTTTCAATCGTGCGGTCTATAACACCTGAAATTGACAAATACAGATAATTAGACTAATATTTTGGAGACTTTACTATAAAAACACTCAAATACATAAAAATACTATGACACTATTACCGACTTATCAAATACCCCCAAACTTAGGACTTTGCACGTCCCGAGCAAAGGTGTAAATAACAAAACACAAATAAACTAGACTACTAATATAGATATGTACTGACTCAACTAATCCTATACCCGATTCAGAAATTCATGGAGTTCCTTTGGTTTACATAGCCGCTAAACTAACAAGCCACTCAAGAAATTTCGGAGTTATGATATGTCAAGAACCGCAAACCCAAACACAACTAAGATCACACTTTCAAGACAAAGATGCAGTCAAGACAAAGGTCATCAACTACTCATGGGTTTTCTCAGTTTATACAATAAAGCACGCAAGTTTAAAATCTCACTTAATTTAGTGAAAGCACTCGAGCTAAATCTTTTTTATTTGAAGAGTTTTCATAAACTTCCGCCTTCATTTTTTTTTTATATATATATTCTCTATTCTTTTCTCAATTTTCTTTTCTTTTTTTCAAGTAACACGATCCCTGCACCATTTCCTATGGACCGATTTTCTCACTTTTTCCCACTATAAGTTTCCCTGCTCCATTTCCTATGGAAACTTGTGGGACTCTCAACATTAAGAAAACTCATGTTAGCCCTTCTCACTTTCACTATAATCAAGCAAATTCCCCAATGTGGGTTGAAATACTATCACCTGCACAATTTTGACTGTCTGCCCATTTTGGTATCTAGCACAAGCTCAACCAACATACTAAGTCTCTAATCATGAAATCATAAAAATGACGGGCTACGGACTCGAGTAAGTGTTTCTCCTAATTTCTCCTGAGTTTCAAGTCAAAAAGCAACCATAATGTGCTCATCTACAACCAAAGGCATGAACAAAGTCTCGGGTGACTCTAAATGCAACATATGCAACATATGACACTATGTAAGGTCTAAATGCAAGAACAAACATAGATAGACACATGTCTACTAATAATAATACTAAAAACTATACTAAATGCATGCATGAAAATGTATCAACTCCTAATAACATGAGAAAGGGAAGTATGGAGGGAAAATAAATGGAAGAAATGAGAGAATGAGTGATACCAAACACCGCCATTACCATCCATCAATCACATATAACCGCATATAATTGAAAAAATTTAAACGATCTCACCTGCGGTCTTTCGCATAGAAAACCATCCAACTCAATCCACAAGCCCTAAAGTACCCCCAAACTTATTTCGAACCTTATCCTTAAGGTTCAAAACAAGTCAAGAAATCCATGCAACAAAAGAAAAAGAAAAGTGGTGAAAAAAAACATGGATAGAAAAATAAAAAGATGATACAAGTGCATGCAATGTTTTTTTTTTTAATAAAAGTCTCCAAAAACTAGTGAATGAACAAAAACTCTTTTGTCTGGGTGACTAAGGAAACAAAAAGAATCATAACAAGAGCAAGAACTAATTATAAGCAGAGGAGTTAACCTAAATGATCTCAACCAAATCTTGCGAGCCCGAAGTCTTTCAACTAAGGGTGAAATCAACCAGTTGGTATAATGAAGTTTAGGGTTTTGGAAATAAAGATCTAACCAAGTCTTAAAACACCTAAATCTTAAAAATCAGCTAACGTCCTGAAAGTGCTCAAATTATGCTAAAAAAATAATAATCCAAAGTCAAACCAGATGAAATTTAGGATGCTCCAGTGTCTCCGGTGCTCATGCATCAACCATAGCGCCTGAAAAAGTCCAAGAAATAGAAGTTAGGATTTTATTAAAACTAAAATAACTAAAAACTAAACTAAACTAAAATAATTGCTAGAAATAAAAAAATGAAATAAAATAAAAAAATAAAGCTGGGCTGCCTCCCAACGAGCGCCTTTCTTTTAAGTCTTTGGTTAGACTTGTTGTGATTCATCACGTGATGCCCTCTCTTTTGGAGATATCTACAACAAACGACGCATCAACGCATTTGGGCAATGCAGCCTGCACGCCCTCCTTCAGAATTAGGAGCTCATTCGAAACCTCTAGCACAAAAGATTCTTGTTCATCTTGATCATCTGGCACAAAGGTGTCAGCCGTGTAGAAGATCTGCGAACGCTCCTTTATGACCATCCACTTTTTAAATTTAACCAGTAAGCATGGGAGGGTGGGTGGCTTTACCAACACCAGAGGTTGGTCTTCCTTGCTCTCATTTTGTGATTCCTCCGGCCTTTCTAAAATGACATCAATTTCTTTCTCGGCTTCATACGCTTCATTCTGTGCAATGATAACGTCCGGCTCATATAAAGAAACTTCAATTGTTTCCTCTGGTTCACTCCAATAGTCCTCAACCGATGTAACCTCATTCACCTTAACACTCTCCAATGTAATTGCACTCATAGTCTCAGCTAATATCTTCTGGAGAATTGACTTTATTTCTTCTTCAACTTCTTGATCCCTTTATTCAATCCATTAGTCTAATTCTTGCTCGATGAGATTCATATCTTGCTCAGTCTCTAAAAGAAACCTTATTATTTCCCTTGAAGAATGATTCTGCATGGAACTATATGTGTCAGGCTGAGATGATGAATTACTCCAGTCGTCAAAGGGGTATTTATTGGTGCTTGGAGAAAGCCAGTCGGAGATCATATCTTTCTCAATGTCTTCAATGGTTCTCCGTTCTTGTTGAGGAATCCGTGGACTTGACCTAGACATATAGAAGTCGGGTTGTGGCGATGCATAGCTAGAACCGTGATGATTTTCATACCTCGGATGGTAAGGACAAGCATACATGGGATGAAAGGATTCCCCACAAAAATCACAAGCCTCGACCTGTTGCATAAAAGATTGCGAGTTAGAAAATTGATGTCCATTATGTGACATACCTACCCCATTCATACCATGATAGTATGAGTCTTCGAATCGATCATAACTATGGTAGTAGGAGGCCATTGAGAAATTTTCTGCAAAAGTATTAGGAACAAGGGACTATATACAAAAATAAATAAATAAATATACAACAAAAACCAAAGAGAGAAAAACCAATCCTCGGCAACGGCGCCAAAAATTGACGCACGTCGAACGTGTCAATAAAATATATTTCCTAAACCAACTATTTTGTAGATAGTGGTAAATGGTCGATCCCACAGAGATTAGTTTTCTTTTTAAGGTAAAAAAATAACAAAAAGGAAATCGGGGGATTTAGAGAAAATGCGTTAATTACCTAATCTAAATATAAAAAAATAAATAAAATCAATTAAAATAAAGTTAAAAACAATTAATAAAAATAACACTTAGGTCAAGACATACAAGTTTGGTTCGATAAAAAGATTGAATTTGGTCGTCAACTTATGTCTAAAATACAAATCAAATTATCCTAGTGTAGCTATAGATCCGGTGACGCACTCAATTCCTCGCACTTCCTAATCTCGATAGCCAAGGTAGGACCGTTGACTACTTCCCTAACCAAACACGCAATCTGATCGCTAGTGCTCCCGATTTAGCCTAGATCAGGTATTTAACAGATCCCAAAAGGGTCTAATCAATTGACATGGTCAATCGCCACTAGTGTGGTCTTATCGTACAAGGACGACATATAAATCAAGGTTTAAACTAGTTTTTAACCTCAATTGTCCAAACAATACCAAAAAAAATAAAATAATAATGAAAAGCTTGAAATTAAAATATATAAATCTCACAAATCCATTGAATATGCGCAGTCGAACTTCCCTCACAGTCTTGCCTAGGCTATGAACTTAGCCCTTCATGGTTGAAGAACTCAAAAAATAAAGAAAAATCAAAGAATGGAAAGGGAGATGAAAAGAGAGCCGATCCTTTTTTTTCTCATCGATCTATATATATATATATATATATATATATATATATATCCTAGATATACACGTATATAATATAATATAAAAATATAATCTTTTCTAAACAAATCTAACAAATCTATCCACTTCCAATTCTCTTCTTCTTGAATGGCACGAACACGCCACATCGTGTTCTTCACGTGTGGGCCCACCGATGCTGCCTCGAGGTGCGTGCTAGCACGCTTTTCTATGTAGAACATATCAAGGCATATGAATACTCTATTTTGCACAGTTTTTCAGCCCGGTTCAATCGCGCGGTCTATAACACCTGAAATTGACAAATACAGATAATTAGACTAATATTTTGGAGACTTTACTATAAAAACACTCAAATACATAAAAATACTATGACACTATTACCGACTTATCACAAGACAAGAAATGGGGATCTCGAGACAGACATATGGTTATGCGGGTTGGAAGGCATCAAGTTTATGCGAACTTGGTAGGCGGATTGGCTGACTGAGCAATGCGGAAGAGGCAAACGGACTGGTACAACCGACAGACGTGTGTGAAGATGCATAAGATAAACAAGAAGAAATCAAAACAAGAGCATAATTGAATACAAGAACAAGAACTGAGATGTATCAAGGATTGGTTGTCGACTCAAAGGTCGACCGACCTTGGATTAGAAACCAAGCTCTGATACATGATAGTTTCATAATAGAATAAGTTTATTGTATATATTTTTCGAATGTACAATATAGTGCCCTATTTATAGAATGGTACAGAACTAAATCAGTGTAAACGTTACATAATCAATGTAGACGTTACATAATCAGTGGAGGCATTACACAATTAATGTGGACGTTACACAATCAGTGTAGACATTACATAATTAATGTAGACGTTACATAATATTAGTTTCCTAACAGTATGGTTATTTGAGTTGGTACTTTGTTTTAGTTTTTTTCATTAATAGGTAGTTTGTCTTCCCTTTTTGAAAGTTTTAGGTTTTATTCCCTTCATGGAGTTTCTTGTTTTTTATAGTATGGTTTTAGTGTTATTTGTGCATTGTCATCTGTTTCAAATGTTTGTAGGGATCGGTCCCTGATTATTACACTGTTTAAATACTACAGTTGCATTAATTTACGGTCAAATTCATAGCAAACGATTAACAAATCACTTTAATTACTTTCAGGGTCCTACTACACAAGAAACTCACATCAAAAGGCACATGAAGCCATTCGAGTTGTCCATTTGCACTTCAAGATACATGCATATTCAGATCCTCATGTAAAACACGCGCGCAAGTCGAGGTCCCGATGTGCCTTTTAGTGTACATTTGGCATTTTTCTTACAGGCAATTGATTCTATCTATGGTACTCCTATATGGATCTTCAAAAATTATATATATATATATAACTAATGTTCTTTTTTGTCAATAGTCAGTATAATATTAAGTAGTTCCTTTTTCATTCGAGACGTTCAGGCATCAAAGTAAGAGTCAAATTGATTTTCAAAATCGCTTAATTACTTGTGTTGTTAAATGTATTATTCTAGAGCATCTCCAATGGTAAAAGTGGATTGATTTTCACTAGACAAACATTCAAACTATCAAAAGTGGCCTTCAATGCACAATGTGGATTGGGGCATTTCTTTTGGCCTTTTTTGTTTTCATGTGGAATGAAACATTTGTTATAATTTTCAAAATAAAAAATGATGATGTGGCAGTAGAGAGAATGTCTACCCCAATGTCTAGAAGTAGCCACTAGAATAATTTTGGTCTTTAATAGAGGTTTCAAAACCCTATTAAAGATGGGTGTTATTAAATGTCATATGGAAAATGTTCTATAGGTCGTGTTTTAATTCACTAGAAGAGTTTTGGCATTTAATAACACTTAATTGATAGAAGTTTTAAAAAACCTCTACGTAATACATGTATTAGAAATTAGGCAAAACAAATGTTTTGGTCCTTGAACTTAGAGTGTTTTATGTTTTTTGTCCCTGAACTTTCATTAGTGTACATTTGATCTCTAAACTTTTGTTTTTGTACATTTGGTCCCTGAACTTTTGAGTTTTTATGCTTTTGGTCCTTGAACTTTGAGTTTCTTATGTTTTTGGGGGAAATTAATTTTTTTTCGACATTAGTTGGTCGATGTGAGTCGTCTGCCTCAATAATATAAACCACTTTACTCTTCTTGACTAATCATGTGACACTTTTGTTAACCACGTGGGCAGAATTTAACACTTTAAATGGTGGAAGGACTAAATGTAGATCTTTGTGAAAGTTCAAAGACCAAATGTGTAGTAATAAAAGTTGAAGGACCAAAAGATGAGTTTTGCCTAGAAATTACTCCCTCCTTCCATCAATTTAGATCATTTTGGCCTTGAGCACAGAAATTAAGGTCATATAAGTGTAGTATTTAATTTCTATTTTTACCCTTTGACACAAATATAAATTGCTTTAATTACAATTTATTACCAATTCTCTTATTACTCCCTCCATTCCATATTATCTATCACATTAGGGGAGCTTTTTTTTGTTCTACGATATCTGTCACATTAGGAAATCAATGAAGCATTAAATGCTATATTTCCAAATTTAATTAATGACACCATCAATTACTCTTTTCTACTCAATACCTATAAGAAATGAAGTTATTTATGAGAGGGTAATTTAGTCTTTGTTATAAAATCTTAATGGTAATTAATCATCATCTTAATTCTTGTGCATAAGTCAAAATGTGACAGATAATATGGAATGCAGGAAGTACCATTTCTTGGGGTCCAATTGTTTGGCTGATTTAATGGTGCATTAAATGTTGAGGGGTGAAATTGGTCTTTAGGGTGATTAAACAGCTAAACGACTTATATAATTGGAAACCAGATTTGGCCCAAAACGATCTAAATTGATGGATGAAGGGGGTAAAAATGACTCATCGAACACGTTTCTCACATGACATTTAATAACATCCATCTTTAATAGGTATTTTTTTTAATTTGAAAGGTCTTTATAGGGGTTTTGAAACCTCTAGTAAAAACCAAAATTGTTCTACTCAGCAGACGTATATTGGAGTTGACACCCTCTACTTTTATTCTTGCCATGTCATCCACACTTTCACAATCGATACATATGGTTTCATTGTTCAATGTCTATCCATCCTAAAAGCATCTCTAATGCAACCATGGATTGGGGTGAAAATAGATGCCACCTTGCTAGCTACTCTTGTAGTCTTCTTCCCTACGTGGCTAGGGCTTTAGGGTTTTTTGTTGTCTAGTTAGGGTTTTAGTTAGGTTTCGTCTCCGCCTGTGCGCAGATTTAATCCAAGCCCATCATGGATCCTTAGTAGAGTAATCTAGGCCACAAGTACTCCTGGTAGAATAATTAAGGTCATAGATCTTAGTAGAATAATCCAGGTACATATACAGGGCCACTAGGCTCACCTAGCTAAGTTCTATGGGTTCGTTGTGTCAACCTACCAAGGTTTTATGGGTCTAGTATAACCGATTAGGTTTGTCCATTACCATTAGTAAGCTTGTAATTTGCTCCTCATTAATTGGAACATGATTACCTATTAATGAAGCAAGATATAAAATTCCCTACTTGGTTTAAGAAAACAAACGAACAAACAAAACAAACCCAAAACTAAAACGTTACCATTTTTCCCAAAAAAATAAAAAAAATAAAATAAAAGGTGAAACTAATTAACCTAGAATATCTGTAAGTCATTATACGTTTGTTTTGGGTTTTGAAAGAGTCTATTTGCATTAGGGTTTCAAAGGCAGGATACATGCCTAAATGGACAAGTTAGGGTTTGTTTTGATCCGGCAAGGAATAGTTTCACTCAACGGCTCACAGATAATGAATATCTTGCTAGCTAGATCGATCTTTTGGAACCCTAATTAAGGCCACAATTAACTGTTCTTGAAACCATATGTCAATGGCTTCAAAAAAACCAAATATAAGTCAAATATTTGGAAAAAAATATGATCAACGCCAATTCTATCTAACAATATTTATATATTTAGCTAATTAAATTATTTCAGTACTACCTTGCCAAAAAACAAAAAAAAAAAAAAAACGATTTTAGTACTTTAATTAACTATATATTAGAAGCACAGCTCAGCTATCTGAAAAGAAACTTACTGATCAGCTAACTAACTTCTTTAACTACTTTAACTTCTGTTTTCAAAAAAAAAAAAAAATTCTTTAACTTCATGGTACTAATGAACAACAACAACCTGCACAAAACCTCAATTCCAAATTAGTTGAGGTCAGCTACATGGATCAAACCCTTCCATTGTGTCTGATTTAGTGCAATTTAGTACAAATGAACGGCCCTAATTAAATATATACATTCGATTCAGGAGAGGCCTGCTCTCGATCTTCTTCCTTTGTTAATTCCTATGCAAGTACTTCTTGGCATATACAGTTAATTTAGATCTGAGGCAAATTCACCTAGCTGTATGTGATGCTGTACAGTTCAATTTCATTAAGCCACAACTAACACTTTTCGCAATTTGGGTTTAGATAAGCTTAAGAAAAACACCTCACTTGTCAAAAGAAAAGGCACAACAACTTATAATTAATTAGCTAGGAAAAAAACTGTATTTTCTGCAAATTAATGTAGCAACCTTTTTCTAAAGATCAAGAAAAGGAGGAGGAATTCTACGAGCTAGGAGATATAGAATACCCAGGACCTTGGATTCCAGCCGGCCAAACGGCTTGGATTATTTTCCTTCTTTCCAAGCAAGTGTTTATAAAGGAAGCTTGTCAGCTTGAATCCAAACCAGAAAATATTACCTCAACTGCATCTTGATCTCTATTGATCCGGTTCCAACACCGTGCGTGAACGCTTGATCTGTGTTGGATTGTATGCTTTGAAGTTGTTATATAGAGGCTACAATTAATTAGAAGTATATAGCTAGCCCTTCACCTGCTAATGTAATGGTTTCTTTATAACTAGTATGTATCTTCAGTACTTTATTTTATTTGCTATTTGATTAAGTTGATTAACTTAAGAGGTTATTGGAATTATTGGAATGTGTTCTAAACTACTATATATATACAATTAATAATGGTTTGTAATGATTTCTTCATATATAACAATGTATCTTCAGCACTTTGTTTCTTCATAACTACGTATCTTCACTAATCTAATTACAAGCAAGTAAAGCAGAAAATAAGAAAGAAAAGAAAAACCTAAGTAATTAGGGTTTCCCAATTGTCATCAATTGTATTCAACTTCTTCTATGCATATCTCTCTGCCCAATGTATACTGTAAAGTTGTGTGGTCCTCTTTGTACCATATGGATGTTATAAAGGTGTTTAATATGGTCCCTCACCTACAAGCCATATATATTATAGACTCTAACTGTTCTCCAGTCTCTACCATCCAAATCAAAGCCTGATAGAAAAGCTGCGAGTTTGGACCATAACTTTGGAAGCCATGCACATCTATGATCAGTTTTATGATCAATTTGAATGCTTATTTACCACTTTTTATACATAATTAATATTCAATGTCCAATATATAATCTTAACTAATTAGATATTGTTAGTCCTACTAAGATATTATACATATACTTTTGTAAATAGTGTAATTAAACTGTACTAAGTTTTTCTCAAAAAAAAAAAAAGTAAAGAAACTGTAAGTTGAATTATACCGCTATAATTATAGCTGTATCTATAGATAAATTTTTGAAATTAAAGTTACTTGCATTAATATAAGTGGTACTCATATATATGTTTACATTTGGCCGGTTTTAAACTTATTTGTGTTATCATTTTCAGTTGGTTAATTATCTATTACTTGTATAAATCCATCAGCTCACATTCTTTGACTCTTCGTTTGTGAGACTATCTGTGGAAGTTAGCTAGGAAAACCTTAACATCATCTTTTTAGTATATGCTGATGAATGGTCCCAATATTGAAAAGACAACCTAAATATGCTTCATTATCCTTCTGTTTTACTATGACATAATCTTCTTGTAATGATATTTGTTTTCTATATGATAATAAGATTGTTAAACTACCGACACGTAATTAATTAGACGAAGGTAATAAATTTGAGTAGAACCACGCCAACTTATTTATTGAGACAACGAAAGCGCAAAATGTACGACAAAAAAAATGATAGGTGGAAGGATTAGTCCATTCTTTGATAGGAGTGAAGGTATACCACATGGTCACAAATGCGCCATAGCTTTTTCTTTTCTTTCCTACTAAGCATCGTTTGCAGAGTTGTGGCATCTTCTATCTTGAATTGCCTTTTTGGCAATAGGTATTATCTTCTGCAACAAATTTTTCTTTTCCTAAATTGCTTATACCTTTCTACAAGAAGGCCTGTTTGAATAGAAAATTGGAAAGAGCACATTTAATGGTGTTGTGACAGACATTTCAGCATTCCTTGCTAGCTACTTGATTCATCTGAAGATTTACAGACTTCCTCCAACACAAATTGAATTCTCCATATGTGTACATGTAAGTTCATCATAAACCCTAGACCTCGACAATTATAGCTAGTGAGTTTATGATTATGTTCCCCACCTTAGTATGGTTGGTTAATTTGAGAACATTAGTCACCTAGGTACTCACATACCCTTCATAACTATGCCAATTCCTAACTTAATTTGTTGATCAAAGAGGTTCAAAGTTGTATAGGAAACTAATTAATTGAAAGCTTAGGCATTAATTTGAATGGAAAATAAATGAATCTCTTCAAAGAATTCTACATGCTTGATTTCTTATCTACTTGCTATAATTTATGCAAGTGATCAAATTAACTCTAGCACTACTCCTTTTAATAATTCATATTTTAATCACTGTAGAATAGTTTTTTCTAAAATAATTAATCTTCAAGTCAAAATTAGAAAGATCATCAAATTCTCTTGGACAGTATTATATAAATCTAAAAATATAATTACTTACAAGTTTATATATATATTTATAATTATCTCTACATATATATGCATAGATAACTGAATTCTACATGAAATTATAATACTCTCTTAAAGAATTTGGCTGATTAGAAAATAACTGACTAAATTTTTCTGATGTTCATCATCACGATCTATAGTCCTGATTATGAGAGGCATAAGATGATCAACTACTCTTTAGAGAGGGATGTTCCTGCAAAGCAGGAAAGCGATGCCACCAACAATGCGAAAACTACAAAGGCATCATCATCTACTTCAAGATCTTGGACAGGACTTAAAGATCCTCGAGTTGTGCGCGTCTCACGAGCCTTTGGAGGTAAAGATAGGCATAGCAAAGTGTGCACAATCAGAGGATTGAGGGACAGGCGTGTCAGGCTTTCAGTTCCTACAGCAATTCAGTTGTACGATCTTCAAGACAGGCTTGGGCTTAATCAACCTAGCAAAGTCGTAGATTGGTTGCTTAATGCCGCTAAGCATGAAATCGACGAACTTCCTCCGCTTCAAATGCCGCCATCAGGAGCCTTCGGTCAGTTCCCTCAATCCATGCTACTTTCTCATCATCAACCTTCTTTTGCTTCTTCTTTATTAGTCGGTAGAAATTTGTCGAGTGAGAAACACCATCAAGGATTGCAGTCATCGTCATCGCCATCGCCATCTAACAAGGGAGGATTGAACACCAATGACAGCATTGATCTTTTCAAAGATCAAAACCAAGCAACAGTCCCTATTAAGTCTACATATTGGAATTTAAACGCGCCATCAGGCGGGTCTAATGATAAAGATGTCGTTGCACAGGAAAGACAGTCCTCCGCAATCAATCCCGGTGCCGAGAGAAGCCATTGGATGAAGAGAATTAGTGAGGACAGCCAAGAATCTCAGGTTTCATCTCACATGAATATTCATAACCATCTCTCCAAAGCTAGTGGCTCTTCTTCATCATCATCCCTTCCAAGCTTAATGGACAACAATGTTGTGCCTTACAACTCCTACTACCATTGGGATTTGTCATTGTCACATTTGGGAAACCATGGGCAGAATTCCATTCAAAATGATCAGGACTCTCAAAATTACAATGTTAATCTGCAAATGCCGTCCTCATTTTCTCTACCATCAGCAGCTTCTCAGCTACTGTTGTGTCCATCGGTTGCTTCGCCTGCGTCTTTCTTTTCACCTTACCTAGCAAACCATTCTGCAGAGGCAAATTCAAAGCAAATGAATCACACTCCAATGATGATGAATTCACAAAACATTCTTGCAAATTCTATGGCGCCTGCTGTCTACTCGCTCAACCAACCGGTAAGGCCTTTCCAGCTTAATATAAATGCCAAGCATCATTATAATGCACAAAGCAATGATCATTCTAGTCAGTAGAACTAGGATCAAGATGCCCCTTTCCAATTGGAGTGACTTGATGAGGTTCGATAGGAACTATATATACTTATTGATTTTATGTGAACGACATATATATATATATATATATATATATATATATATATATATATATATATATATATATATACATCGATCAATCATATATATATATATATATGCATGCACAAATAGATCGATAAATATGTAAATATGCCTACTCATCTTTATCACTTCCTTGGTGACGATCATATATAACTATGGATTTCTAGCTAGACCTTTCAGCATTTTTTGTTATAGCTAGGATTCAAGCATGACTGTGTGTATCGATAAGATTTGCTGCACGAATCAAATTAATTAATTAGAGGTTCGTTTAAAAAAGTTAGTAGAGCGTGTGCTAGTTATATATATGTTTTGTATGCAATGAATTGTATTTGGTATTCTCGAATACATATGATATATATGATGAATAAAAATATTTGATGTGATCAGTTTAATTTTTCTTCAGATTAATATATAGTAATTAGTAATTTATAGCTACATATATATTTATGGTTTTAATTTTCATTTTGTTGGGTATCTTGCTATACATGCATGAATTTCTTTTACAGTACTATTTTCTAGTATTCAAAGCATATTAGTTATCAAACATTATATATATATATAGTTTCGTTTCGTGTTTTGCACGAATGAGCCCGCTCGTTATGCTGGCGGGGATTCATAACTGAACCTTATATATTGAGTTCAGACTACGTAGGTACAAGGTTAATTTAGATTGTGTAAGGTTACAAGGATGCAATTTTTAATGTGAATGACATGGTGCACAAATCAAAGAAATGAGACATAACAAAACAATTTATGAATTGAAGATACATACGAATCAAACCTATGCAAAAAATTAAAACATGAAAAATGGAGAAAACATGGCAAGTGCGAGCGAAAAGAGACCAATAAAAAAACGGATAAAACAGGGTGAGTGCGAGCGAAAAAGAATATATATATATATATATATATATATATATATATATATATATATATATATATATGTAGAGAGAGAGAAAGAGAGAGAGAGAGTTATATATATTATATGATTTATTATATATATGGTCATATATTCTCTTCAATTACATTTATGTGTAATCCAGCCAATCGTTTTTCTTTTCTTGTTTAATTTTTAATAAGAGTACACTTCCTTTTTGTTCTCTGATCTCTCTCGCTTTATATATAGAACATACTGCTAGTAGCTCTTTAAAACGAAGAGATGTTCGAAGAGATGTTTATATATATATGTGTGTGTGTGTGTGTGTATTAAAGTCACACACATGTTTGGAAATATGCTAGATATACTCTATATATACGAATAGAAATATACCTTGAGATAAAAGAAAGATATCGGTGGTATCTTACCAACAAAAAAAAAAGAAAATTCAGTGCTATAGTACAGAATGAATGCAGCGATGTACCAGTTCATTAAGGAGTTAATTGTTCCACCTAAAGTCCGGCTTCAATTCAATTTTCTTGGAACCTGAAATATGTATTGAGGATTTGGCCAAAAAAAAAAAAGTACGGAGGAGATATATGTTCTTTTTTTTTTGGTTAAAGGGCAACAATCATGCAAATACCCAATGCTATGTACTTAACTTACATGTCTATTAATTGGAGAAGAGGCTAATTTGCCACCACCCCCTAATTTTTTTCTGTTTAATTGTACTTGCTAGAATAATAAATGAACACATTGTTTAAACTACTCATAAATATACATGCATACTATATTTTTTTATTTTGTTTGTTTGACAACTACATACTATACTAATTAAAAGTTTAATGTGGAGTTATTTTCTTTTAACTTTCTAATTCATATACTTAATTATATTGTTTTTGCTTTTCATACAAATTAAAGACATAAATAATTCCTACCAAAAAAAAGAGTCCTACCAAAAAAAAGACATCAATAATTAATTTATGCTAAGAGAAAGTTATTCCTTGTATAAGTACTTTTCGTTTCTTTTAGACTAATATAGAATTTGTTTCTTACACTTATTTTAATTAATTTTTAAATCATTTTACAAGTTTTAGATAAGTAAGAAAAAAAATGTTAGACCTCACCCTTCTGCTAATGGCTTTATACAACTTAAATAGAGTCCGACAATACTGAATTCAGAACTTTGTGTTGACAATTAGATAAAGTTTGAGGTTCAATTTAACATATCTAATTTAATATAAAATAAACTAAATTAACATATTAATCTATAAAATTGAGTGAATTTATAAGTTGCTCAACAATTAATCTAAGGAAACTCAAACTTTTACTATATTGATGTTGACCCCCTTCTCTCATCAATGTCTAGTTTCGCCCCTGCCTACAACACATTCCAAAGTGCAAAACAGTATTGTCAGGTGCCCGATGTGCTTCCTGGTGTGCATCTTAATGTTATTGTATCATTTTTCATACGGAAATTCAAAGAAAATTAGAAATAACGCAATTGTCCCAACAATTACGGAAGGCAACCTTTTAACACAGTAGACTTGCAAAAATGTCTAGTTAGAAAATTTGACTCAGTAAAATACTTAAAGCATATGTATAGAGAAATTTATCAATAATACGTGCATGCGCGAGCCCGTGAATCTCTGTCAACACTGATACTGTCCCCAACTTACCACCTTTCAATTCTTAAGTGTGGGGTTTTGATGAAGATGGAGACCATAGACGTCATGTGCGAAATAATTATTCAAGCATTGAATTCGAGGACAAATTTTCTCAACCGGGAGAGAATGATACAAATTAGAATTTGTGTTAGATTAGGAGTTTTATTTATTTATACTTATCTTAAAGTTGTTAGTTTAGGATGTGTTTGCAAAGGAACGGTTAATGCTTTAGTTTAGGAGTTTTATGTATTTATACTTATCTTAAAGTTGTTAGTTAAGGAGTTTTATTTATTTATACTTATCTTAAAGTTGGAAGTCTTTTGTTTTTAAAAACCTATATATATATAAGGGCTATGTAATAGTTTTAGGTGATTGATTATTGATTTTTAATAAAGAATTGAATTTCTTTTCTTGAGAATTTGGTGTTAATTCTCTTTAGCCCTAGGTTGTTTTATTCGTAGTGTCGAATAATCAATTTAGAAGATCTCCGCTGCGTCAGTTGGTATCAAAGCCATCATCACGTGTGATTTGGATGAATCATGCAACTGAGGGTGGAGTTTGGCTTTGGTGAGGAACGAGAATTGGAATATTCTTATTCTGATGAGGAGGAATTTGTATCCGAGGAAGAAATAGATGGGATTCTTTTTCTTTACGGCGACGCGCGACGAATAGATCCAATCTTCTTTGAGGAGGACTTCTAAAACTTTGACGAAGAGCCAAAGTTTGACAGTGATGGGTACGACTTCATGGAGGACAAGTTAATCTTTGGAGAGGACGGCTTAGTCATCGAAGTGGTTTCATTGTTTGAAGTTCCTCAAGAGCTTGAAGAGGTGGTTCGTGATGTCGACGTTAACAGTGACTCCCTTGGCCTCATTGCAAAGGCAAAAGTACTCAAATTTGCAACCAATGACGGCGTTTGCGTTGATGGATATTTGCATGAATTTTTTGGTCAGAATAATGTCCTAATTTATCTTTTCAAGCACTTCGAGACTAGTTGTGATGATTTCATCGTCAAAGTCGAGAAGACGTGCAAGGGTACGAAAATTCGAGGACGAATTTTTGTCAACGAGGGAAGAATGATGAAGATGGAGACCATAGACGTCATGTGCGAAATAATTATTCAAGCATTGAATTCGAGGACGAATTTTCTCAACCGGGAGAGAATGATGCAAATTAGAATTTGTGTTAGATTAGGAGTTTTATTTATTTATACTTATCTTAAAGTTGTTAGTTTATGATGTGTTTGCAAATGAACGGTTAATGCTTTAGTTTAGGAGTTTTATGTATTTATACTTATCTTAAAGTTGTTAGTTTAGGAGTTTTATTTATTTATACTTATCTTAAAGTTGGAAGTCTTTTGTTTTTAAAAACCTATATATATTAGGGCTTTGTAATAGTTTTAGGAGATTGATTATTGATTTTTAATAAAGAATTGAATTTCTTTTCTTGAGAATTTGGTGTTAATTCTCTTTAGCCCTAGGTTGTTTTATTCGTAGTGTCGAATAATCAATTTAGAAGATCTCCGCTGCGTCAGGTTTTATCTTAAAATGCCTCGATATTAGTTTATGAGAGATCATCACTTATAAACTTCTTTATGAACTCATATTTAATCGATGTGGGATTAAATATTTCGGTCCACACATCTTCAACACCTCACCTTGACCGAAAGTCATGATCGAAGGGGATTTTTTTTCTCTTAGGTCCCATCTAAACCATGGGCTCTAATACCATGTTAAATTTCTCCCAACAGCGTTGTATGCGCGTGCATGAGCCCGTGGATCTCCGTCAGCATCAATATTGTCCCTAACTTAACCACCTTTCAATTTTTAAGTGTGGGGTTTTATCTTAAAAGGCCTCGGTATTAGTTTATGAGAGATCATCACTTACTTCTTTATTACCAAAAGTCAAGATCCAAGGGGAATGTTTTTTAATCTTAGGTCTCATATAAACCATGGGCTCTGATACCATGTTAAATTTCTCCCGGCCACGCCGCACGTTGACCTTCTCAACATATGTCATTAACCTTCTCAACATATATAGCAATGCCTCTGTTGCTTTTGATTCCTTTTTCTTCTCTAATTTGTGGTGTGTTTGCCCTATTATATTATTCCTCTCATCTCCTTGTTTGTTAGATATAGAGTTATCATTATAGATCTAAGGTTGAGATAGGAGGCGTAGGGCGAATCCAAAAAATCTTGTTATTAGGGGGGACAACTTTCACATATTTTTTTTCAAACAAATAATTATACTAGTAAAGAAAAAAGTAGTATAATAAATTAATAATCATAATAATTTGCAGTGTAAATTACAAATACTGCTAAATTCCGAGTGAAGGGAATTAAATCCTGCGATTTTACATGTTTTGAAACGTTGCAATATTTTTCTTCATTTATATCTATAAATATGTCTCGCTCAATATAACACACCATTAAGTCATTCAACCATTCATCACCTATATATCTTATTTCGCAATCTTGTCTTGATAATGTTCATTGTCGAGAAAACTCTGTCAACTGTTGCAGTTGCCACTAGTAAGATCAATGCTAACTCGAAAAGACGGTAAACTAATGAAAAAAACCAAATGTTTTTTAGTCTGAACCATCTTCACAATAAGACTTGCAAGATCATTACAACTTAAAAATGTACAACTTCTTTTCACAACATGAATGTATACTTTAAGTTGGTGTTCCAAGATTACAGTCATGCACAAAAAAATCATTAGCATAAATCTTGGATAGTCAAAGAAGCATAACTAGGCCTGGACTAGTTAGTTGTCACTTGTCAAACACAGACCTACTCTAGATCGAGCTCCGTTTAAACATGCATAGGCCTACTATTATAGGCTCTACGTCCACAAACGGGGGCGACATAAAAATATATGGGTTCTATAAGGTGGTCTGGGGGGTTGAGGGGCAACGACCTACCCAGAACACCTGATGAAGTCCAAGACTTAGATTGTAAATTCTTGGAAAAATATGATGGAAATATATGACAGGATGGCATTTTAGTAATTTCCGCGAAGTTTGGGCATTTGATTTTTGGCGTTTCGAGGGCATGGGTTTATTGGAAACGGCGTGGAGATCACAACTTACAGCTTAGCTGTGACTACGATGTTTTTCGGTGAAATTCCATCGTTTCGCCCTCCAAAATGGTAATTTTGCTATTTTTGGAAAGTTTTATTTCGATTATAACTCTCATTAGGAATTTCCGTTTTTATTGCCGTTTGCGGTGTTTGTTTCTATTTTTCGTCTAGTTTTTAGTTAGGGCTTTTTAGACTTTTTACTATTTTTGGCAAATTTTAGGGTTTCGCTATTTAAGCGATCTATTGGGTGTAATTCGCAGTTTTTGTTGAAATAAAAGATTTTTCTGAACTTTGGGTTAAGTTCTAACCTAGATCAAGTTGTTCGTGGATTCGTTCAACTGGTTTGGAAGATCTCCGCTGCATCAGTTGGTATCAGAGCCTGCTTCAGCGTGATTGGAGAAATCATGCCGCCGAAGAGGAACCAGAAGCATATCGATGAGGTATATGGCCGTGACAATCTGAATCGACAAATTGGCCAATTGATTGACCAACGCATGGGCGCGGTGGTAGAACAATTAGCTGCCAGAATCGATCAGTTGTTTGGTCAGAATATGAATCGTATTCGTAACCATCGAAAGGAACCTGTTGGTGATGAATCAGTAGGAGATTCTTCTACCGAAGGGGAGGATGAGTATGTTGAGGAACCGAGGAGGCACTACAGGCCGCGTGCAGTTGAGGATGATCGCAGGCGGTGGGAGTTTGGGATGAAGACGGAGATCCCAGAATTCCATGGCACCCTTCAACCAGAAGAATTCTTAGACTGGCTGGCGTCAGTTGAAGAAGTCCTAGAATTCAAAAGTGTGCCCGAAGATAAGCGTGTGCAACTGGTTGCGACCAGATTCCGCAACAGGGCCATAGCTTGGTGGCAACAGCAGAAGTTAATGCGGAATAGGAGTGGAAAGGCGAAGATCACCTCGTGGGAGAAGATGAAAAAACACTTACGGGCTGAATTCTTGCCTTACAATTTCCAACGCCTTATATATCAGAGGTTGCAGAATCTGAGACAAGGGGCAAAGTCAGTAGATGATTATACTACTGAGTTTTATCAGTTAGTCGCTAGAAACGAACTGTAGGAGACTAACGACCAATTAGTGGTGCAGTATATTGGTGGACTGAGGGTGCAGATCCAAGATGTCGTCAGCATGTTTGATCCGGCTTCCTTATCTGCAGCGCACCAGCGAGCATTGTTGGTGGAGAAACAACAGCGTTGGGGTGTGAGTAATGCTTCCAGTAATGTTAATGTTGGGACAGCCAATACCGGGGGTAATATCGCTGCAATTAACCCTACTAGTCGCACAAACAGACCTAGCACTAGTGGGATTAAATGTTTCTGTTGTGGCGAAGTTGGTCACAAGAAGTCAGAATGTAAAGGGAAGAAGGCTCTCTTTATAGAGAACGAAGAAGAAGACGTAGGGGAAGAGGCCAACATCACCGCAGAACCAGTGTTTGACACTTCTGACAACACAGACGAGGAGGTCGTGACTGCAGATGTGGGTACTGCCTTGGTTGTAAGGCGTTCTTGTATGACTCCTAGAGCTGTCGCTGATGATGAGTGGCTGCGAAATAACATCTTTCAGTCTAAGTGTACCATCTTAGGCAAGGTGTGCATGTTCATGATTGATCCAGGCAGTTGCGAGAATATCGTCTCAGTTGAAGCGGTTCAGAAGTTGGGCCTTGCAACTGAATAACACCCCATACCTTATAAGCTAGCTTGGCTGAAGAATGGTGGTAAGGTGAAGGTGTCGAAGCGCGCCTTGGTGACTTTTTCTATTGGTGCTAACTACAAGGATTCAGTCTGGTGTGATGTTGTGGCTATGGATGCTTGCCACTTGTTACTGGGACGTCCTTGGCAGTTTGATAGGGGAGTTGTGTATGATGGCAGAACCAATAAATACACCTTTATGTTCAAAGAAGTGAAGATTGTGCTAGTACCCGCCAAGAATCCGGAGGAAGTTAAGCCTACTAAAGAATCTAGCAGTTTGCTGACTTTGGCAAGATTTGAAGATGAGTTACCAGTGCCAAATAAGACTAGATGGCATGGCAAGGCAAGAAGACTTTGTTAGTGGGCGCAAGAGATTCATCAATCTATCAAAGATAACTTGCGAATGCCGCTAACAAGTACAAACAATATGCCAGATCGGAAGAAGCGTCACGTGGAGTTTGAAGTGGGTGACTTTGTGTGGGCAGTTCTCACTAAAGATCGGTTCTCTGTGGGTGATTACAACAAATTATCAGTTCGAAAGATTGGTCCTGTGGAGGTTCTTGAGAAAATTAATCCTAATGCTTACAGATTGAAATTGTCAAGTCACATTCGCACGGCTGATGTATTTAATGTCAAGCATCTTGTTCCCTATTATGGGGATACTTCTGATGATGAGAATTCGAGGGCGAATTCTGCCCACCATGGAGAGAATGATGAAGTCCAAGAATTAGCTTGTAAATTCTTGGAAAAATATGATGGAAAGATATGACAGGATGGCATTTAAGTAATTTCGCGAAGTTTGGGCGTTTGATTTTTGGCGTTCCGAGGGCATGGGTTTATTGGAAACGGCGTGGAGATCACAACACACAGCTAAGCTGTGATTACGACGTTTTTCGGTGAAATTCCATCGTTTCGCCCTCCAAAACGACAATTTTGCTATTTTTGAAAAGTTTTATTTCAATTATAACTCTCATTAGGAATTTTCGTTTTTATTGCCGTTTGCGGTGTTTGTTTCTATTTTTCGTCTAGTTTTAGTTAGGGCTTTTTGGACTTTTTACTATTTTTGGCAAATTTTAGGGTTTCGCTATTTAAGCGATCTATTGGGTGTAATTCGCAATTTTTGCTGAAATAAAAGATTTTTCTGAACTTTGGCTTAAGTTCTAACCTAGATCGAGTTGTTCGTGGATTCGTTCAACTGGTTTGGAAGATCTCCGCTGCGTCAACACCCCCCCCCCCCCTTCGCCACTGGTTATAGGGGAAGAAGGTGAGATCGAGTGACGATGATGAGAGATTTTTGGATTTTGTGAGGTGCTTAGAGGTTTTTGATGGCCCTCGCCAGTGCACGGACGACGACAAAGTGACCCAGCAACAACACCCGAACAACAACAATGCATTGCCAACAGACGGGAGGGTTTCTGTGCCGTCCAAACAATAGCGATGGAGGCAGAGAGTCTTGGCAGTGACGATGCTGTAGTGGAGTTTCGTGTGTGACGTGGTTTACAATCCATTTTGGTTTGGAGTGCATGGTCTCCATCTTTGTGTAATTGTTCTTCCATTAGGATTTAACTTTTGTAATGTTCTAGTTTTAGTTTGTGTTTCTATTTCAAGTTTTGTCTCCTCAAATGGATGGTTTCGTCAAATTAAATTAATGTAGTTATCCTCTTTAATTTAGTGTAGTAGTTGTGCCAGCGGAATCGTTGTCCATATTTTAATTAAGATAGTTTCAAGTTTCAATATGCAATATAGTTTATATTCAGTACTTCACTCATTAAAATGTTGTAATAGATTGTCTTACACTTCCCTTTTGGATTAGGAACTAAACAATGTGTCTATTTAGGTTTTAAAAAATAGTAGATAAAATGAAATTTAATTAATATTCAAATAGTGGTTTTCCCGATCGCCATAGGTCTGATCATACTACTTAATCAAACCTCAAGTCAACAAATCCCCCAATTTTTCGTCTCAAAACACGAACAAAATCATCAACACGTCATACATGTAATAAGCTTTTTGATCTTTGTTTTGGTAGTGCTAGGGCTATCAATGCTTCTAAGAATATATATCGTGCTAGCTAGGGCTATGCCTTTAAAGTTGATCGATCTTTCTCTACCTTTAATTGGACAGTAAACCTTAATCATATTTATATTCTAACTCAAATTCTTAATCATGTTTATATTCTAACTCAAATTAATTAAGCTTTCACTCACCTCGATTAAAGTTCCGGATTCCGGGTTTGAAATTACAAATAATCTTAATTCTTTAGATGATATTCATCAAGAAAATCGATCGGGCATATAGTTAACCAATAAAACGAATTTGAGAGGGATATGTGCATGAAATTAATTCAATAGGGTGGACCTTCCACAGTCATTGCTCTATGAAGACTAATTAAAGGTCGTTTTCTCCCAACACAACTTGGCTTCCCAGTTTGTCTTCTCTGACACAATAGTATTGCATGGTCGGTAGCCACCCATGACGAGGATATATGTATATACACATCTTCATCATATCCTACGTACCAAATGTGTACATGTATCTTTCATGCAAGTATATGTGATAGATCATTGTGAGTGTTACATATATATGCATTATTTGTATGATATATCCTCGTGACTATGTAGTAGTAGTAGAGTCTAGAGCAGTAATGTTTGAACATTTTGAAGAAACCTATATCATGCATGTACCACACAAATGGGATTTATTAATGAATGATCGAAAGAGTTTGCTTTTACATATTGGGGTCATAGATTTCGTTTTCTTCTGGAATCTGTACCGAACTCACTAATTAAATAAGGATGGAAGAATCCAACCAAAAGGGGAGTTTCAAAGATCAAAAGAGGTACGCACGTAACGTCTATAGAAATTTCTAGTTTTTATAGATAGACAAACAAAAGTTCAGTTTTGCTTCTTTCCTTCAACGTTATATTTTTAAAGAGTATAGATCTTTGTTAAAGCCATTAATTGCTTAATTTTCAAAACCCTAATTTTGCCAATATTATATATACTTTAAATTAAATAAAAATAATGGTGTTTTGAGTGCATATATCTTTTGAGAAATGCGGTTATAATTTTCCTTTTTAAAATTAAAAATACGTTGATAATTGAACAACAAATGTATTACAATTAGCGATCTATTCCAGTGACAAGAGATTTGATTCTCCATAATTGTGGTCATCATGTAGCCATTTTTTTTTGTATAAGAAATAAACAACTTGCCCACATTGTGCGTGGGTTTGTGCGGCGCGCTGGATTGATTTATCTTTAATTTTTACTTTATAGTTAGTTTTCTTTCCTAATTGGAAGTCTTTGATTTGTCTTCTCCTTGTTGGGAAGTTTTGTTATTTGTTTTGTGGTTCTAGTACTTTTGGGTATTGTCAAGAGTTTCAATGTTTTAGAGAGCAGTCTCTGATTGTCAAACTGTCAATTTCCAAAAAAAATCAAATTAATGGTAGTTTGTTTGCACAAATAGGATTAGTTAATCAATGTGTTTGATTATATGTCTGGTCATGTATTGAGCCATAAATGATTAATGAAATTTTGATTTCTCTTCAAAAAAACAAAACTTGCCCTTATTATTGTTCGAACCCATGACCTCTTACTCCAAAATCCCATGCCAAACCAGTGGACCATCGAATTGGTTATCATGTATACGCATCCATTGATTAAAATAAGACTTTATTAATCTGTTAATTAATGGCAGTGTAACATAATTAATCGTCACCATAGAATTAAATAAATTTACTGCTAATTTTTTAAGCCCAAATAGGCAATTAAAAACTCTCGAAGTGCAATCTCACCCCCTTCAGAGGCATATATGTTTTAATTATAAGCTCATGAGGAGCAATAACAATTAATCTTAATTGTTGGCGTACAGTGAACATATCTAATGTAATAGACCCATATGTAAAAGAAAAATGCTAGGGTGACTCACTACAGACACTTCTATGAGAAAGCACCTGATTTTTTTTATTTTTTAGAAATTTGTGTAGTCGTAGTGAGTGTTTATAGTGGGTAACCTTAGCATTATTGATGCAAATTAGAAAGTTGTTAGTTTAGGATGTGTTTGCAAAGGAACGGTTAATGCATTAGCTTAGGAGTTTTATTTATTTATACTTATCTTAAAGTTGTTAGCTTAGGAGTTTTATTTATTTATACTTATCTTAAAGTTGGAAGTCTTTTGTTTTTAAAAACCTATATATATAAGGGCTATGTAATAGTTTTAGGGGGATTTTTATTGATTTTAATAAAGAATTGAATTTCTTTTCTTGAGAATTTAGTGTTAATTCTCCTTAGCCCTAGGTTGTTTTATTCGTAGTGTCGAATAATCAATTTGGAAGATCTCCGCTGCGTCAGTTCGTATCAGAGCCATCGTCACGTGTGATTTGGATGAATCATGCAACTGAGGGTGGAGTTTGGCTTTGGTGAGGAACGAGAATTGGAATATTCCTATTCTAATGAGGAGAATTTGGCTTTACGGCGACGCGCAACGAATAGATCCAATCTTCTTTGAGGAGGACTTCGAAAACTTTGACGAAGAGCCAAAGTTTGACAGTGATGGGTACGACTTCGTGGAGGACAAGTTAGTCTTTGGAGAGGACGGCTTAGTCATCGAAGTGGTTTCATTGTTTGAAGTTCCTCAAGAGCTTGAAGAGGTGGTTCGTGATGTCGACGTTAACAATGACTCCCTTGGCCTCATTGCAAAGGCAAAAGTACTCAAATTTGCAACCAATGACGGCGTTTGTGTTGATGGATATTTGCATGACTTTTCTGGTCAGAATAATGTCCTAATTTATCTTTTCAAGCACGTCAAGACCAGTTGTGATGATTTCATCGTCAAAGCCGAGAAGAGCGCGAGGGTAAAAAAATTCGAGGACGAATTTTTATCAACAAGGGAAGTATGATGAAGATGGAGACCATAGACGTCATGTGCGGAATAATTATTCAAGCATTGAATTCGAGGACGAATTTTCTCAACCGGGAGAGAATGATGCAAATTAGAAAGTTGTTAGTTTAGGATGTGTTTGCAAAGAAACGGTTAATGCATTAGTTTAGGATTTTTATTTATTTATACTTATCTTAAAGTTGTTAGTTTATGAGTTTTATTTATTTATACTTATCTTAAAGTTGGAAGTCTTTTGTTTTTAAAAACCTATATATATAAGGGCTATGTAATAGTTTTAGGGGGATTTTTATTGATTTTAATAACGAATTGAATTTCTTTTCTTGAGAATTTAGTGTTAATTCTCTTTAGCCCTAGGTTGTTTTATTCGTAGTGTCGAATAATCAATTTGGAAGATCTCCGCTGCGTCAATTATCCTTAAGCACAAAATTGTAAAAAAAATTTAAAAAAAATTAAATATTAAGGTGTGCGCTCTTAGTGAGCGTTAATAGTGGGCCACTTTAACATTTTTTTATATAAAACCCAAGTAAGTCACAAAAAAACTATATAACTTAAGTGAATTTAGTAGAACAAACTTGTCTGCATAACTATCAAGATCCATGTGAATCTCGATTAAGATCCATAATGGATTTGAAGCACAACCGCTATAAGGCAGAACGATTACCCCACCAACAGAGACAAACGAAACACATGCAATAACAAACAAAGTAATTAAATTAACAAGCCTAACATAACGATCGAGAAACACAAAACAGACAAATACACTGGTCGAACTCGTTGGAACGCACAAAAATCCACTCGCATCCTTGTTTCAATTACGAGCTCGAGAAAAGCAGTTTCAATTTTGCTTAGACAAGCTAGAGGAATTTAAAAGGTTGTAGTGGGTTTAGTTGGGTTACTACTTCCAACATTTAAATCTATAAAGCCTAGGTCAGTTTTAATGGGCCACAACATATATAAATCGAGCCTGTGTAACAAATCTATAAAGCCTAGGTGATATAAAATTATTAATTAATTGGACAATAATTGTTAATTAAAAGGCCAAACATTTAATTAATCCACAAGACTCAAAACTCTTTTGTCCCCAAAACTCTTTTGTCCCCTATGAATATATAGCTAGATCTAATTAATGGCCATCTTATATTAGGTATTCCAAAACCGTTTGACATGCAAATATCTATATTTTATATATACATTTTTTGATGAAAATGTATATTTTCTATATATGATATGTTGTGTTAATTAATCAATTATTTCAGTGCTTGATCCAATCAATTATATATGAACACTGCCTCCCTACATCAGATCCAAGAAATTCGAAAGAAGAATATATAATAAGAAGGAAAAAGATTCAACAAAGGAACCTCCTAGCAAGAAAGCAAGTTGGATTGTTGGAAAAAGGAGAAAAAGCTAAGGACCCATGATAGCTAGGGGCATCAAATAAAAGCTAAGGTTGTTGGACTGTGTGGTCCTCAGCGTATATATATACAAATACACACATATATATGGTATACACTTATAGAACAAAAACATTAGAATTACATAGCTAGACATGCAATTAATATTAAGAGATATATGATCAGTTGATCGATGATCATTAGCAGTGGCGCGTGTGGTCCTTATCTTTGTGTGTGTGTCAACTTCTGTTTTGGTTAATAGAAATGGACCACACAGCACAGGCGCGCCTGCACCATGCCTTCCATAAAGTGGGCCCCATGCACCAGAATAGTAGTAGTAGTAGTAGTAGTAGTAGAAGTAGACTAATAGTACAGTTCATTATTTTGTTCATTATTATTGTAAGCGTGCTGCAGTGAGATATCTGGTGGGGTCTTCAATTATGGACTTTTTAACACAAGAAAAGGCTCCACCCTCAGCAGGCCTGCTACTTTGGAGCACATTGTCCAAGTTTTTATAGGCATTTCATTTCTTCAAAACATGTGGTCGGCACACCATCGACATCACTAAATACCCAATGAAGGATGGAGTAGTTTTCTTTTGATTTAACAGCACTTGGACTTGATTGAACTAGGTAAACCATTTTAACTTGTAATCAACCTATGTTAGGTGCCGCAGGACTTTGTCAAAGAGATGACAAGAAGAGAAGAGAGAATAGTCGGGTCAGGATGGAGGGTATGGAATTAAGTAGGCTGTAGGAGCTTTTTTCAGTCGCGAGATATTACAAGTAATCATATGAGAGTTAATTGAGCGCCCTAACCTCATGATTAGCTAGGAGATAAGAAAATAATGTAACTATCAATACTTTGAAACCAAGACTATCTGCCTCAATCTGAGTTATAATACTCATTTCTTTGACATTTTGCATTACACCTCTCAAGGGCATGTCTCGTCTCTTACTTCCTTTTTAAGAGACTGGACATGCACTCGAGAGGTGAGTCGTAATGCAGTGGTAAAGAAATAATATTATAACTCCGATTGAGGCATTTGTTCTTGGTTTCATAATATAAGTTGCTCCCTTCAAATATTTGGCGTGGGATTAAGTTGGAAAATTTTGGAAACTTTATACAGGTATACCATCAAAAGAACTTTAAAACTATTTATGCAAGTTAATTGGAACATTAATTACAATTGTTAGGACTCGGAGAAAGTTTTATACAGTAGAATTATATGCACCTATACTCACAAAGGTTGCATGCATAAAAAAATACCACTGTTCCCTCCATTTTTTTGGCCTTCGTTCATCATATTGTCCAACTTCTTAAGCTCTTGACCATTTGTCATACAAACACACAACATAATTGAATCTTATGCAAAATGCCTTGAGAATCTAGTTACTGTTAATAGAAGCAACAACGGATGACTAGGCTTGTATTGCCTCAACCCAATTAATGGCCCTGTCATATATGTTTCAAGCATTTTTCCCTCTAAACTAATCTAGCATTAGCTACAATCCACAACCTTACCGTCCCCAAATCATTTGGAGTTGCTACCCTACTCCCAGAATTCTACCTAGCGATTCCATCCCATTAGGCATCTAATTTTCCATGATCAGGTGGCGTAAGACGCAGCTATGAATGCTCAAATAGGTCGTGCTCATACAACAACAACAACAACAACTACAAAATAGCCTCAGTTCGAATTAATTAGGATCAACTACATGGATCAAATTCTTCCATTGTGCTCGATTTAGTGCAATCAAATAGGTCGTGCTCGTGAATACAAAAATAAAAATGTTTGTAATTAAAAAAATATGTTGCAGATTTTCAAACAGAACAGCAAACATAGTAGTCCTTCTGGCTACTGAGTCTCCATTTTTAAAAAACAAAAGGACCATGGTTATGGTGAATATATCACTGGCAAATGTAAACAGCATTGCAGGGTTTGGAGGGAGGGGAAACATTGGAAAGCACTACAACATGAATCTAAGGGAAATAGACTGGCCAATTGAAGTAATATGAATCCCGCACGTCTTTGTCCATGTACTCGTTCCACTGCAAAAACGAACGACCAAAGAAGACGTTTGAGCAGATATAAATCCAACAAAATAACTGTCAAAGAAAAATGTGATCCAATTACTTCAAATCTCATTTTAAGAATAACATTTGTGCTAATAATACACAATCAAAACTCTAAAAGTGAGACAGACATAATGTCATTACTACTACGCCATAACCCTGGTCGGCTAATGTGTTGGGAAAAACCAGCATGTCAAAAGTAGAAACAACACAAAATTTCATGGAAGAGCAACCAGAAAGGCTCTAAATTTGACAGTACTTAGGAGAACCTTTAAACTGCAGCAACTACCCCCATAAGTATTTGCTAGCATAATTTAACCATATAACACCAGATTAAAAGCAAGAACCACATAGGTACAGACAGACAAAGAACCTACCACATCTCATTATGTGGGAGAATCTGAGTGAATTCGCTGACACAAAACCAGGAGGTAAAGCCATCATTAAAGAGATTAAATTAGTGAAGTGGCAAGGCTAAAGCATCCTCATGTAAACTTCCAAGATGTTTAGAGTAATAGTCATAAGTAGATAACCACAGTATTATGACCTTACCAAGCATTTCGGGCATCAAGAGATTGAGAAATATGGAGATAAAAGAACTAGGAAATGAATAACAAAGAAAAAAGAGAATAAGATGAAAAGTCCCACACAGAAAAGAACCAGCATACTGTATATCATGTCAAACGAAACCTACAGCCATCAGTTCCAAGTTCCAACTGACAAGTCTCATTATCAAATCAATTTCGACTAAATCGTAATTCCCATGGAAGAGAAGTTTAACCAGAGATTTAAAAGGATGATGAGGCTTATGCCTAAACTACCTTAAAACACAAGCCTTGATGGCATGTTTAGGGCATAGGACTCAAACTTACACCTCAAAGCTACATGAAACTAGGAATGTGTGAAGGCTGTAGACAAAATCAAACTACACCTCAATTGGCTGTTGTCGAATGTTGAGTATGTATATGCACAAATCCAACCAAAAACACTCATAAATTCATAATAGAAGCGCATGTACAACAACAAAAGCCTCAATCCCAAATTAGTTTGGCTCGTCTACATGGATCAAATTCTTCCATTGTGCAATTGATGGTGCACTTTCCAAATCCTTCCTAATCAATGCGTCCCAAGTAAGCTTCGGTCTACACCTACAACGTCAATTTTCTTCAACTTCTATTTTTATTTAAACAGAAGTTTCTTCAATTTCTATTAAGTCAAGTTTTCTTACAGGGACATCTGTACACCGTCATTGAAGGTGCACAAACCATCGCAACCACCCTTCCCTAGTCTTTACATCAATTGGCAATATTCCTATTTTTCTTTAAGTTTTTGCACTTCTTATTCTATCTTTACGAGTTCTACCACACATCCACCTAAGCATCCTCACTTCTGCTACATTCATTACATTCACTTCCATAGAGCTAGTAGGCATGATTGCAAATTTATAAAATTTTCCTTTTAGCTTCATATGAATAATTTTTATCACATAAGACATGTTGCATTGCACTTCTTCCATCTAGCTTGAATTCTATGTATAACATTGTTGATCCTTCTCAATATTATCATTATTTTGTATGATTGATCATAGATATCTAAAGTGGTTCGCCTTATGAACTTCTCCTTCCCCTAATTTTATCAATTCATCATCTTGATGCCTAGTATTCATAAACTCAAAATGAAAGTATTTAGTCTTTGTCCTACTCAACTTAAATCCTTTAGATTCCAATATATTCCTAAAAAGTTCTAATTTTCTATTCCCTTCATCTCTTATTTTGTCCATTAGAACAATATCATCTGCAAATAACATACAACATGGTATTTCCTCTTGAATATGTCTAGTTAGTTCATCATAACTAACGTAAAGAGAGATAAATGCTTAAGGCCAAACCGTGATGTGGGCTTATCATAATGAGAAATTCTTTTGCGGTTCCTCTGAAAAGACGCGTGATAATACAAAGAATAAAATGCAGAAACTTAAAGAGCCATACACCAACTTTCAAAGGTTTTAGTATTAATTTTCATGTTGAGCCCACCCATACACATGGGTACGAAAGCCAGTGGATTTCCGCTAGTACCAATATTGTCCCCAATTTAACTACCTTCAACTCATAGGTGTGGGGTTTATCTTAAAAGGCCTCGGTATTATTAGAAGGGGGATAATCACATATATACTTTATTATGAAGTTACACTTAATTGATGTGGGAATATGATTTCAGTTCACACATCTCCAACATTTAGCAACATAAAATGGTTCAAGATTCTCATTATATATCCCATTAGTGACTATTCATCAATAAACACATCCAATGCAATTGTGCCTACTCGGACACAACTATATGTTGTATCTTAAATGCAACATTTTTTCAAGAAAATGTTACAAAACCATGATGATATTCGACGTTCCATCATAAACGTTGCATTAGCAAGTAGCAAAACTACAGAGCACACAACTCAGAAGAGCTCCTACATATTGAGAGGTCTATATGATTGGAGTGCCTTCCTAATAAGAAATCTACTTCCAACCTACAACACCGTCCCCTCTAAACAACCCAAATGCCTACACGGAGAGACATTAACTTTAACCCTAAACCTCTTATAGCAACAAGGACATGCCAAACTAGGCCAACAACCACTAGATTGAATTGGGTTGGATTGAGTTTAGAACAAATGTTAATCTAATCCAACATAACCTCAACATGATCTTGTTTAGGGATGCCAATCTATGTCTCAAGACTCTCAACACAATAACCTGGCACAAACACGACATGAAGTGATGTATGGATGGCAAAAAGTGTCCATACTCGCTTTTTAGCGGGTTCAAACACGATTTTTCCAAAAAATAAAAAACATACGGTTTTGGACATGTTTTCTTATCTGTTTTGAAAAACGGGTCTAGGTCTGGACAAAATTTTCAAAAAAATAGGTGTTTAGCGATTAATTTGTTGGGGTATTTTATTAATTTATTGGGTATTTAGAAACTTTCATGACGTTTGTTGTATTGGAATTTTGAACAATAGTGATGTTACTTTTTGGGTAGGAACTTTAAAGAGTTGAATTTTAGATGTACAATTTGTCTTTTTTTGTAGTAATTGAATCCATGGAAACAAAGTTGTATTTTTTTGTATATTTGGAAAAATATTATTTCTTTTAATCGTAAAACAACATAGCCTCAGTCCCAAATTTATTGGGGTCGGCTACATGGATCAAACTCTTCCATTGTGCTCGATTTAGTGCAAATGATGGTGAGCAATCCAAACCATTCAAGTTTCTCCTAATTAATTGAAAAATAAGTCCAGACAAAAATATATAGATAAACAAAGGAAAAACTAAATCATAAGAAAAATTGTTGAAGAGATACAAACACTTTTTTTGATAAGATATATATTAGGATTAAAATATAAACGTTACCTCATCTAAATTATTATTTTTGAGAATTTAATTTTCTAAAAAAAATTCTCTAATCCAACGTGTGAAGCTTGGGTAGGTATGGGTGAGCGTGGAGGTGTGCGTGTGCATGTGCGTGTGCGTGTGCGTGTTAAGAATGGTGCACTTATTAAGGTCTTCATGGATGATTCCTCCACCTTTAATTATATATTTTCGTTCTCATTTTACAAACTTCGCCTAGTAGATGGTCATATGTGAAGAAACCACTTCCAATCTAGAAATGGGAGAAATGTCATTCATGGTGCAAGAGACTATTACGCTTACTCATATATTTGCTTAAGACATTGAAGTAAATTGTGCAAACTTGAACTACAAAGAAGCCTTACCACCTACATCACTGAAAGCACTCATAACTCTCAAGCCATTCCAGTGTTTTCAACAAGAGGTGGGCCCCAATGGACGAAAACATATTTACTTAGACCTCCCAAAGAAATAACATAAGTAACTTAGATTTTAAAGACCCTCGACAGTAAGACAATTTTTTACCTATATATATTTAAACCCACATTTTCTAAATAAAATAAAAATTAAGCGCCCAAATTAAGAATCACAGCAATTGCAAGGAGGTTGTGAATGATCTCAAGAGTTGATGCATAATGCCAAAGAGCATATTTGAACATAGTCTATAAGGGATCCATAGTTAAGATTAAAGGCAGTAAATGGATGTTGGCCTAAAAATATTGGAGTGAAGAATGTGCCTTTCAAGTTTGACAATGAATACCTAAGAGCTTCTCTGTGGTTGAAGACATATAAGCTCATGGTATTGATCCGCCTATTAGACCTAGCCTCTTTAGTTGATAAATAATGCCAGAGTATATCCTAACATAGTCTATGAGGGGTGCATAGTTAAGATTAAAGGTGGTAAATACATGTTGACCTAAAAGTATTTGAGTTTCTAGGATTTGATGTATTTGGGTATAGAATGATCGGCAACATTACCACACAAAATTGGTTTCTTTGATAAATTAGTCAACTCCTGGATTCCATGTTAACCAACATTTATTTATGGTGGTAATACAACCACTCAACCGATTACTATAAAAATTTTGTTTGGTTCATGCTTCATATGTGGTATAAAAAGACAGTAAGAACAAGGGGATTAACCTCAAAGACAAACCTAAAAATTATGACGGAAAACATTTTTCTTGAAGAACTGAGTGTCTAATCAGATGTAAAACAAGTTTTGTACCATTTTAAGATAAAAATATAAGAAATAAATATTGAAATCCAACACCATCATAATTATCTTGATATCTTTTGAACTTTAGGTTGCCTAGCTTTCAGGTTGAACTTGTTAAGTTTCTTACATTTGTGTTTTCTATTGCATGTGAAAATTATCTTAATTTTTCTTTAGCTGATAACTCTGGGAGTAATATACTTTTGCTATTATTACATGTAAAGATTTTTTTTCCCTCATACTTGTACAATGTCTTTGACGCTCACAAAAACTATTATTAACCCAGGAAATCATCCTCAGTATTGATTGGTGGAATATGTTTTAGTCCTCTATTTTATTAACCTCACTAGACCCATAAACTACAACAGTTAGCACCATCTACCACATGGATGATCCCGGGGTTCTTTCCTAGTACATCAAGAACCATAAAAGTTTTGGTTCCAACATCCTCAACTAAAGAGCACATCTAAAAAGAAAGTTATGGAATACTCGAGGTTTGAAAGGGTACAAATTTGCAACGAAATTGGAAGTCACAATGGAGTGGACAAACGAAGAACTTCAAATATAACCACCATTAAAAATTATCAGGTATCATATTAAGGAATTTGATGATTTAGAGAATTTTCAGGAGAGGCCATTATCTCTTTTGGGGCAGCCAAACTAAAATTAATGTTGGGGCATGTGTCCTAGGTCAATCTTTTGAACATTGTTTATATTACTAGTTTGGTTAATAAAATAAAGGATTTCATTTGTTGTTCATTATCATAATTAGTTTGCATGTTCACATTATAATAGGATCCATGGATGTTTACTGAAATATCTTAAATGTCTCTAGTCGGTCATTATATTAAGAACTATAATAAATTAAGACTAGTGTAAGTCTTGATAGATGGTCATGTGATGATCATACGTATAAAGGTATGAATCAAGATCACGAGTACCTGTTAGGAAACAAGTACTGGACCGACCCGCTATGAGAAACCATATGTATTAAGATAGGTGTTACTCATGATAGGTATATCGTTTAATCATCTGACTTGAGATTACCAGAGACTTCAACATTAGGATCATAGTGATTTGACACAATCAAATGTTGTCTTTAACCAAACGATTATAAAGGTTGTGATTAGTTACTATGTGAATAATGTGTGAAGGTCTGTAAGCAAGATAGAATTTGTCTCTTTCGTTTAAAAAGAGATATCAGTGGATCCCTTGATTGATGGTCATGTGATGATCATACGTATAAGGATACGAATCAAGATCATGAGTACATGTTAGGGAACAAGGTATTGACCGACCTGCTATGAGAAACCTCATGGATTAAGTCATAGGTGTTATTCATGATAGGTATATCATTTAGTCCTATGACTTGAGATTACCAGACTTCAACATTAGGATCATGGTGATTTGACACAATCAAACGTTGTCTTTAATGAGACGATTATAAAGGTTGTGACTGGTTACTATATGAATAATATGTGAAGGTGTGTAACCGAGATAAAACTTGTCTCTTTCGTATAAAGAGAGATATCAGTAGATCCCTCAATATGTTAGACTGATAATGGCCAAGTTCAACTAAATTGATATGATCAATGTCACTTGGATGTTTTTAGTCTACCTTGATATCGATACTAGTACGATTGAACATTAAGGATGACTTTTCCATGCTTTATGTTTGATCAAAAGATGTCGTACGACAAAAAGATATGATATACACTATAGATTAGGTTGTATCGATTTTGATCTTCGTGCAACTTGGGTAGTCTTAATGCCTTGCAAGAGACCGCTTATGACTTGTGTACCAAAATGGTTATGGTTCACTGCCAACATTGCATAAACCTATTGGGTTACACACAAATAAGGGTTTTACAATATTTTAAATGACACGAAACCACGAATTTTATGTGATAAAATTCTTAAAATAAAAGTCCCTAAGATGTGTCATATTAATACCACTTTTAAGTAGGGGTATGATGGTAATTCAATTACCCGACTTTATATAAGGGTTGTATAAATAGGCGTGCTAAGTGAATTCACATAACTGGAGAAATTGGGGTTGGAACCTAAATTTCGTTTTTAGAAAATGAGTTAGGTTTTTCAGCCGTTCTGGAGTTTTAGGGAGAATAGAGAAATCATTTTTGTGTTCTCTCTCGGGCTAGCACTCGAAATCTCGGTCGTCATTCGTGTGTGGATTTCTGATAGACGACGTTCGTCTCTGACAACATCTTAAAGATCGATCAACATAGAGAAGGAAACTAGCGATTAAAGCACGGTTTACTTTAGTTAATCAATTTAATGGAATTCGGATTTGATCCTATTGGGGTTTTTGAAAATAAAATTCTAAAATTTCAAGCGTTTTGAACCCCAAACCCCCAACAATCATCACATAGCTATCCAGAGGGAAATAACCACTACAAGGTAACTCTTTATCAGATGGGCTAAAATGGTATAAAGCTAATGTTTGTTCTCGGAATGTAATAGTTCTCAAAGAGAACTGTGTCTGCTGGTTGGTCAGTTTTTTCTTAACAAGTTTGCAACCATCATTACATATATAAACTATAAAGAGACATTTTTTGTCAAAAGAAGATTATTCTCAAATCTGTCAGTTTTTCTGCAGATGATTGCAATCCTCGTTCACGTATAGAAAGATTGGTGTCTTTGGCTAAAAGAAGAAGCACAAATCACTGTTATGGGCATGAAGTAGAAAACAACAGTAGCTTCCCAGTTCAGTTGTACGTGACAGTAAGGGACCTCATTTGAAAAAAAAAAAAAAAAAAAAAAAAAAGGCATCCTTTTCCTTAAAAGGAAGGCATTCTAATACCAAGTTTCAACAATAAGTACATAGCATTTCAATGAACAATAAATGTAAAGTTATCGATATTGACTTATGATTTCCCCCAAAACAAACAGTTCATTATTTTTTTCAGAAAGCATTGCGTAAACAGTAAATTTGAAATAAAAAACCACAAGGAGAGAAAAGATGCAATTGGTCCGAAACATGAAACAAGTAAATAAACTACTATATATGTAGGTATCTGTGGGTGTTGCGTGAGTGGGTGTGTAAATTTATGTATAGGAATATGTATACGTATGTGTATGTGTATGTCTATGTGTATGTGTATGTGTATGTGTACAGACAGGGAGGGAGGGAGGGAGGGAGGGAGGCCACCACTTTTCAATGGATCTTGATGACACAAATAGACACCGATAGATATGAATAGACAGACATCTATTAGCACAGCAGAATTGAATGCTTTACATGTTATAAGAACAGTTTCTTTGATGAAAAACCAGAAAGTTACCATGAATTTGTATGGCTGCCTTTTCTTTAGTGCTTTCTTCCAATGGTACTGCTCAAACAGCATAGCTCGATCATGCCAGCTGCATTAAAACTCATTTCAGTAAGAACAATAGAGGAATGAAACACAGAGAAAAGTTCATGACTCAATTTACTCAATCAAAATGCAAGTGGAATGCAACATAAGCCTCAATTCTAAATTAGTTGGGGTCGGCTAGATCCTAGATGGATCAAACTCTTCCATAGTGCTCGATTTAGTGCAATTGATGGTGCACTAGTGAGAATGCAAACACAACAAGAAAGTAAGTCTCATCCAAACAATTCAAGATCAGCTTTAAGCTTTAGTTTAGCGTTTCTAAATTACAATTTCAACCATAGGTGCTAGGTTTTCATAGATATGGTATAATACCACCCTTCAAGAAATATCATGGACACATCTTTCTATGTTAAATCGAAAAAGTGATTGCAAGGCGTCACCTAGGCGGCTTGCCTAGGCATTTTTGGCGCAAACTGCTACCACCTAGGAGGGTGGTGGCCTTCTCCGTAATTTTTTTTAAAGTACATGGAGGTGAAAATGTTTTCATAATTCTTCCATATATAAAACCCCAAACGATGTGGACCCTACCCCAACTATAAAACTTCCATATATAACTTTTTTTAACTTCAGGTACGTGAAAATAATTTTTGAAAACTAAAATGTGCTTGATAATTTATAATTGGAGGCACAAATGCATTATTTGAATTATTAAGTCTTTTGTTAATACTTTTTGAAGTAAATATCGATTACTAATGTCAATGACTAGAAGTACTAGTAGATAGAAAAAGCGCCAATTAATAATAATCAAATTTTTAGAGATCTCTCAAAATAAATATTTTTTCCGCCTAGGCAACGCCCCTCTAAATAAATAAAAAAAATTTCGCCCAGGCAACATAGAGGCGCCACCTCGCCATAGGCAGGGAAAACTCCTAGGCACCGCCTTGGCGCCTTGCAATCCTAAATAGGTAAGTTCTTGTCTTTCTATGTTGAAAAGGAATCAGTTGCAAGGCACGGGTGTTGATAAAACTAAGGATTGCAAGTCGCCAAGGTGATTCCGAGGTAGTTTTTTGGCTTAGACAAGGTGGTTCTGCCCCAAAACTACTAGGCAATGTGATGAAGATCAAGAGTTGTGTACAAGTTGATTAAATAGCCTGGAGAATTATGAACATTTGGATCTAACAGTTAAGTTGAGTGGTGAACTCTAGAACACGTTGTTGCGCGGTTTGAGGAAGATATGAGTGAATAAGACTTGTTCTCACTTAATCTCAAACAAACAAACAAAAAAAGAATTATAATTATTTAAAACACACGAACTAGGGGCAGATTGCCCTAGTTCTCATGAAGAACGCTAGGTCGAGAGGGGCAGCACCCACACCATTGCGGACCAGACGAGAACGCACAGAGGAAGTCAAGATTTCGGCAAGGACGAACGACTGTGAGAAAAAGAAGAAGATTTAATCTATTGTTCTTCTCTTTTGAAAGCACAACAAGAGGGATTGCAAAGATTTGAGATAGTAAGCACTAACCCTCACCAAAACACATCTTAAACTTGAAATGGTTTTGAATCTAGAGTTCTTATAGATCTTGGCTTAATTCTAGCTAGTTTATGGTGGCGAAATGTAGATTTTAGAACTCTTGAGTGAACTTGAAGTTGGAAACTTTATTGAAGGCTAGCTGAGATCCTAATCTTTGTTCAAATACATTTTGTTTTCAGAAATTATCTTCGTTGTTAGATTTGGGTTAAAACAATAACAACTACTGTTTTCTTGTTGTAGGTGATTCGAACTCGACCTTCATAGATTCTTGATTCCATGAACGATTCGAAGTGATTTGGACTGATTTTTACTATAGTGAAAGGCCTCAAGAAAGCTTACTTGTTTTAAACAAGCTTGAGAGCCCTTTGAGAGAGCCTCACATTGGTCAAATTTGTGCTATAATGGATAATGCTGGTGCGTTGGTTTATTCGCTTTAATTTGATTTCAATTCATGATAGGACTTTTAGTCCTTATTATTGGCGATTTGCACATGTTTTCGAAAAGTAAGGAATACACTCCAAGTGTTTGATAAAATGCTTCAAAGAGAGCTTTACAGGGTTTCCTTCAAATTTTCAAGTGAAGATGATAAGGTATTAAGTAAGAAGTGACTACTGACTAGGTTACTAGGAATTTACTAATTATCACGTAACCTTCTCGTATAATCTATACTTTCAGACACTGAAACCCTAGATTCGCTTAAGAAAGGCAAAGAACGAATACTTGTACTGATTGGAGAGCTGCCACATGTAGGGATGGAACCAGGTGATGGCGGAGAAGGCGAAAGACCCAATCCATATGTTCACGAATCGTTCGGGGTCTGTGTGCGGCACTCCTGGGTCTCCTCTGTAAGCGTTCCCGAAAAATCGCTCCATCTCTTCTGCTTCTTCTCTCTGCTCTGCTTTGCTTTGCTTTGCTTTGCTTTATCTATCCGACTGTTTTAGCAAAATGCTGACTGACGTTAAAGACGCACGCCCTACTTGAATGTTGTCAGATGCGCATCGGATAATGCGTAAATGTGAGTACAGGAGGATCTGACGACAGAAAGATAAATAGCAAATCAACTGAAACATTTTTTTTTTTTACTTCGAAACATTAGTAAAGTAGTAAGTTAACCATAGTTGGTATTTTGAGTATTTTTTTTTTTTTTTTACAAAAAGATATTCATTTATAAAAATTGTTAACTGTTACATATGATATAATAATAAAATTACATTAATAATTGCCCTTTTCCCATACATTGGAATTAAAATGATATTGTGAAAAGTTTTTAAACTTATGTGCAACTTATACACTTGTCGAATGTATCGAATCGACCATTCTATATACTTGTAAGCAACTATAATCTACAAGAAAAAACATATGGCTTTATTCGACTTAACTAAATCTCTAGATTAATAATTGATCGAGGGTTGTCAAACCCTCCACAATTCAAACTTATCCCATTAACGCCTCCTGACATGCTCCATGAGTACCGTCGATCCATTTCTTGCAAAAAGAACTCAAAAACTCACAATATAAGTAAAGGAAAAATTAAAACTTCCTACAAAAAGAGGAAAACTCAAACCTTCTTACTAGGAGAGAGAAAATTCAAAGCCTCTCGACAAGAAGAAGAGAAACTCACTTTCATTTCGCAAAAAAAAAAAAAAGAAAGAGAGCGGGGAGGGGCCATCGACATAGATTGGAGTTGTGACGGCCCTAATTTTCCCGTGCAATTAGGTATGCCCGGCCTAGACCCGTGCAGGCCCCGAGTCATCACTCGGCAACCTGACGAGCCTAGTCAGCCTCCAATTAATCAATTTAACAATTTATGAAAGAGTTATTGCAATGATACACAGCAGAAGACTAAACAAGTATAATAATGGAAATAATTCAATCAAAGAGAAATGCAGGAATCTATAAGTGTGGAAAACCCCGGGTATTCATGTACAATTCGATATGCATAGATACATGATACCAATCTCATCAAAAATACCAAGTTTTATAACCCAAAACATATATATGAAACGATATACAGATAAGCAAAATATAAAAAAAAACCTACTATAATGGTCTCCTTGGTCCCGCTGCTAAGTCTTCAAAGCAAGTCACCTAGGCAAGGCCCCTTGCCCTTACCGCTCTCCACCCTATCTGCACCCACCGTCACAAACTAAACAGTGAGTAACTGAAGAAATCGAAAGTAGTGCCAGAAAAATATAACAGTAATTTATGATTTAACAAGTAAAGCAGTCTAATGCGGAAAGGAAATAGCAGGAAAGTAAGTAAATCAAGTGCATGATAAACAGACTAATAGATAAACAATCGAAAGTTGCATGTTCTAAGATTCAAAAGAGACCCATGAGTAGTCTAATTTCACAGCAATACAGCAAAGATCTTGCAAGATCTCCCCGGGCAATGTCGCAACATTAGCGCAGCTTGAAATCGAGAGGCATCGCAACACCTCTCGAATCCAGTACCCAGTACACACAACACTAAGGGTGGTCAATTACCCCTGCAAGAGGCGCCCTCGTTGTCCCAGCTAGTGCGGGACCACATGATACCTTCGAGACACATACTCAAACCAAGAACATACAACAAACAATATAGAATGGAATATCAAACAAGAGATCAATTCAACAATATCAATAAATAGAGGATGTATAAATCACATGTTATTTCCTTACTAGCCTACTAACATACACATATATAATGTAACGGCCCAAATTTTATTAAGGCCGTTATTTGCGTATTTTCAAACGTGGACGCCAACTCAGGTCCACGGAGACGCCACGGACCGGCGAAGATACGCCTGGTTGGGCGGGAAGTATTATTTTTGATTGATTGTTTGACTAACTGTGATGATAATGACTAGACTATGACTCATTACATCGCAGGTGTGGTTTAATATTGTTTAGATCGGGTGAGATTTAGTGTCGGGTATTCGCCTAAAAATGCGTGCGGAAGCGGGAACCGGAAGGGCGAGCGACGAGAACACTAGGCCGGGGAATGCGTTTAGTTCGATAAAAATAAAATAAATTTGACAAAAATAGTAAATTGGTGGGCGCCTAGTGACACGCGGGGTCGTGGTCGACACGCGTGGGTGGTAGTGTAGTGTGCACGCCCGAGTACGCTCGTCGGCGCGCACGACGAAATTGTAGGCGCGAAAATATAGGCGAATATATATATATATATATGTATATATGTAATTTAAAATATATATATATGTATATATGTAATTTAAAATATATATATATATATATATATATAAATATATATTAAAATCAGAAAATAAATAATTAATTGTGAAATGACCAAAAAGGGTATGTGATTGTGAATGGTGTGGATAAGAATGCAGGGGCATTTTGGTCATTTCACCCCCAAAAATGAAATAAACACCATCACCGCCACCACCATTTCGATCGATCGGAGAGACCGAGAGGAGAAAGAAGAGAGAAGAAGGAGAAGGGAGAACGAGAGAAAGATCGAGGCGTGAGTGAGGTGAGTTGTTGTTTTTGTTGTTGTTGTGCGTTGTTGATTTGTTGTTGGTGGTGGGGTGGTTCGGTTGGTGTGGTGTACGGCGAAGGGGCTCGGACGAACTGCCATGGCAGTTCGTCCGAGGATGTATATGGCATGGGAGATGTCTCCCATGCCAATAGAAGATGAGGGGTTGGGGTTGAGAGCCAACCCCAACCAATTGAAAAAAAAAAAAAAAAAAAAAAAATTCCTCCATCGAACCGAGAGAGTTCGGTTCGATGACTCTCTGGTTCGATGGAGAAGAATTCTCCATGGGCCGGTCGGGCCGTCCGGCCCTGACCCAAACGGGTCGGGCCGGGCCGGCCCGTGACCAGACTGGACGGCCGGTTGGGCGAATCGGGTCGGTTGGGCGAACCGGGTCCGGTTCGGACCGGTTCACCCCAACCGAAAAAAAAAAAAAAAAAAAAAAAAAAGTTTAAAATTAAATAAATTCTGAAAAATATGGAAAAAATAGCTAAAAATTATGGAAAAAATCAGAAAAATCCAGAAAAATACGAGAAATTAGAAAAAGAGTTGAAAAGTGAGTTTCGAGACTTTTCGGGCGGTTGGCACCCCGATGTAACTCGAAAAACGTGCTACAATTAAAAACTGGAATAAAATTCTAATTTTTATTGTCACGATATAAAATCAATTAGTTTGATACTAAATCATATAAAATGACTTATTCGGACACCAGGGACTTAGGAGACCATAGTCAGGTGTCGGGTGCGCATCATGTCGGGTGCGCATCTCGAGGCGAGAGTGGGATCATATCGAGTAATTGGAGTGCGATTGAGGTAAGTAAAACGCTTAAGAAACACACTCGAGTGTTTATTTATTTGATTTCATTTGATTCCAGCTATTATTGTTTATCGTTGTTTACTCTATTTCCATGTTCATACTCATGTTGCACGGTTGGTTTTGTCATTCACCACCGGATCTTCGGTTTACTCGTGATGTGTGGGCGGACTTGGGTAGGCTGGACAATAGGGACGAGAATAAGGGTTCGGACCGGTGAGGGGTTGGAGAAGCCACGGGGAATGCCGATGTCTAGATTAGGGTTCGATCCGCTACACTAAGCACACATCCATTATTGGTGTTTATCGATGTTATGTATGCATGCGTCTTAATTACGTTACTGTTTTATCGCGCATGTTTATTTAACAGTTTATTGGCTTCCATTATTATAAATGCTTGTTTTTGTGTACTTGGGTTTTACTCACTGGACTCGTCATCTACTTCTTGTGATGAATGAGTGCAGGATCTACTACGACCAAGGGCAAGGAGACTCTCGCAGACTACTTGTGACCTTGTCACCGACGGAGTTTGATAATGATGCTTGATGCTTGGTTGGGCATGGGACACAGCTGGCAATTACGTGGCCAGTTGTGGGCCTGCGTGGCCTCCCGTGGCGGACCAATGTGAAAATTGGGGCCGTCACATATAAGGCACGTGTGTACTTACTTGAACTATTGCAACTCAGTACCACTCCAAGACTCTAACGCGTCCCCCGCGGATTCCCAATTACCTGATAAAGGTTTGAATCTCGAATATTGGTTTAGGGTTAGTACTTAGTCTCAGGGTGATTCTCATAAGTTTGGTTTAAAACAATTAGTTAAGGCGACCTAAACCGTTATGAAAAAGTCCACCGATACGATAAACATATATACACTTTCATAGATAATGGGCCTTAACACAAACCTTGTCCCTCTTTGGGCTCTTGTTGGGCCCAAACACTAATTCCATACACCCCCAAGTATTCTATTTGTTGGACCCTTGTTGGGTTTTAACACATAAGCTCATACCAAACACCATCACATACCCATTATGGGCCTTGCCATCTAATTATCTTGTTGGGCCCTTATTGGGTCCTAATACAACCCATTTACAACACACTCACACATACACATCACATTTTATTTTAACACATACACACACACATCACGGTTTATGGTCATACACCACACACATAACATACCCCACACCCCAACTGTAGGGTACACACACATTGTATGTACCCTATACCCCAACTGTGAGGCACACACACCAACCGAACCTACTATCAACTGTTCAAGCATCCCACTGATGTACATGGGGGGACCATCTACAGCCAGCAAAGTCATCGGAGGGCCACCTCCGATCAGCCTTGATCGAGGACAGACCCACCAACTATGGCAGGGCCAAAAAACATCCACAACAGTCACAAAACAGTCCCAAAAACAATAACAAAACAATGAGAAAATGACCCTTCATCTCGTCGAAAAAAACCACCCATCTGCCGAATGTGAAGCCCTTCTGGAATGTCGAGACCCACATGGGTAGTCTATGCCTAAGTTCCTCGTCGAAGGTGCCTCACGATGGCCGAACAGTGGGTGTAACAGTGGATACGGAAGAGAGAAGAAAAACTGTCGAGAGAGAGAGAGAGAGAGAGAGAGAGAGAGAGAGACGGGACTGACGAGAGATAGGTAGGAGGGATACTCACTTAGGCATCTCTGGTGGATGGCCAGGTTCCAGTGCCGTGAGGGAGGTGGTGGTTACTTGGTCCGGGGAGAGGAGGAGAGAGGACGATCGAGAGGAGAGAGTAAGCAAAGAACAGAGAGGGAGGGAGGGAGGGAGGGAGGGAGAGAGAAAGAGATCTTATAGGGGTGCTCCGGCCACCACTAGCTTCGTCAGAGGTCCGGTGGTTTAGTCACTAGTGGAGGAGAATGGAGAGGGGACGTGTGGATGGAAGGGAGGTCGAGAGGTGTGAGAGGAAGTAGGGTTAGGGAAGAGGATGAATAGTAAAGCTGTGGGTTCCTTTTTATATCCTTTTTTTTCATCTCAAATCCCACACTCATCTCGAGGTCCCCTTGAAGGCTCTCAACAACTCCAATCCTCAATGTGAGTGACACCCATCTATGAGACATCTATCTTGATTACCTCATGTTGTGCATCCCAAAATTCATCCTAAGCTTAATATATTTTTTTCCAAATCAACCATAGGTCTCATATTGATTAGATTCAAAATAAATCATATAACCTATATTAGGCTATCAATCGGTGCCCGCGTCCAAAGACACTTCTCGAGGTGGTCCCACATTTAGTTTTCAAATTAATAAATTATGCCTAAGTTATACTTTATCTGATTAAATCATGTTTCTTCAACTAAGGTCATATCATTGATTTGACTTAGTCTATTACATCTAACAATCCGTTAAACGACTACCAAAACCCCACTTACCTAGGTGAAGCCTCACTCAGATTAATATTCGTCCAAATGGCTCGTGACCCGTATCATACTACAATACTAGTACATACATCACAAAATCATAAAATTTACCTCGGCGTCGACTCTCGAAGTTCGAAATGTAGTCCAGTATCACGTAGCCAGGTCACAATCCTGACAAGTATAACACAAGTCAAGTTAAATTTGAGGGTTGTTATAGGAGCCACCGTCAATTGACGCCTCTAAATCTTGTCGGACTAGCAAAGTTGAGTTAAATTATTGAATGATCAAAAAATGTGAAAAAATGATTAATATATACTTATAGTATTTAATTTTAAATTACATTTTATTAATTACATAAATCATGAGATAATAACTTTTCTTCTATGCAACAATTTTGAAATGTCTATCCAACAACAACAAAGACTTAATTCTCAAAATTTGAAAAGTTGAAAAATTCAAACATGTAACTTTTAAAAGGTTCGTCCTCCTTCTCTCCAAAACTCTAAAATTCTTTTTTTGATTCATTTTTGTAATTTTTGTGCTTGAACCATTGTCGATCCTTCTCAATGATCGACGGTGGTTCCAATTAAATCTTTTTCTCTTTATTCATTCAATAAACAACATATCTAATCAGATTTATAAAGATTGGTTTATCCTTGTTATGGTGCATATTCATCAAAGGTGTTGTGTATATTTGTGAGTTGCGCTGGATTGATTTATCTTTAGTTTTTACTTTATAGTTAATTTTTTTCCTAGTTGGAAGTCTTTGATTTGTCTTTTCCTTGTTGGAAAGTTTTTAGGTCTTCTCCTTGTTAGGAAGTTTTGTTATTCGTTTTATGATTCTAGTACTTTTGTGTATTATCATGAGTTTCAACGTTGTAGAGAGAAGTCCTTGATTATCAAATTGTTTCAATTTCGAAAAAAAAGTCAAATTAATGGCAGTTTGTTTACACAAATAGGATTAGCGAATCAGTGTACTTGATTTTATATCTAGTCTTGTATTGAGCTATGAATGATTAATGAAATTTCAATTTCTCTTAAAAAAAACAACAAAGACTTAATTCTAAATTAGTTGTACTTGCTCAATTAATGCAATAACTTTGAAATATATGCTGTCAATATTCCAATTCGAGCTAAATTCATAAAAAGCTAAAACTTCAGTTCGTTTTTAATACAATCCATATTGAATTACTTATAAGTTTGGTTAAATAAAACCCTATATATGTTGTAATAACCGCCATTAATAAGTTCCCTCACTTATTCTTTGAAAAGTAGATTTAGTCATCCTAAAAAATATCACAACATTCTAATATTACCTCAACACATGAGTTTGGAATGATTCATTACGTCAATGAAGATTTTGAAGATCATAAAGGTAATGTCGCAATAGAAGGGTCAAAATGATGATAGTATCGAAAAATCCGATCTAGGCAACAAAATTGATGAATATAAAAGGGAAACATATTATTAGCGACAAAGTGCGTTAGTTGGAAGTAAATGTAAGAGGGTGGGTAGTTAAAAAAAAAAAATTGCATTCAAATTTGAATTTCTTTTTTTTTTGTGTGAGATTTTAGAATTTTTTTTATGTAACTATAATAGGGGTTGCTTCAAGATAACTAGTGTTTGGTTTAACCATATTTTTAAGTCGTTTTGAAATGTGGTGGATTAGCCATGGTTTTGCTTTGAATCATCTCTGAAAAGAAGGAACCTCCCTTGCTTCCAAGGCAAAGTCAAAGCATCATGTTTGCATGGATTGGATGAATGAGACAACATTTGCAAAGACATGGTTGGGTAGGCTATGAGTTTGACTCTAGTTAGAGTCAAGTTGTTCTTTTTTTTTTTTGGAAGATACGCTAGGGTGACTTTTTGAGACACCCAGATTGAACATTAAGTTGTTAGTGTTCATTCAATACACATCAATTGTGTGCGCACAAACATCGACACAGAAATGAATGTACACTAACCACTTGGTGTCGATTCAGTTTTTTTTTTTTTTTTTTAAGTATTGAAGATTGAAGAAGCCAAGGCTCTGGCCATCAAATGTAACTTCATTAATTGATAATTCAATGGTGATCATCTTTGTAGAATCGAATCAATGGAGGGAGCTATAAAAGAAGCTCAAAAAGCGCCGTCGCAGGTGATCAAGTAGGGAAAGCTGTTGTTGGATAAGTCCATTCTCAACTGTTCAATCAATCTTTACTCACAAAATGAAAGATGAAAGCTATGTTTCATTATCACAGGAGTGCAGAAACTCATTGCAGGCCCAACCAAAGTAAAGAGACTACATTTTTCTACATTTTCAATATGTAGAAACATTGCAAAATCAACAACACATAAGATAAAAATCTAAAAATCGGCAGATTCATTAATAAGTGAAGAAAAATATGAATAGATTGTGTATGATCAACAACTATAATGGGCATGTATGTTAATACTTAATACAACTCTTGAATGAGACTCTTTACAATCTCTAGCAAAGAACTTGCAGTTCTTAGTAACTTTTTTTTTTTATTATTATTATTATCTTTTATACACCAGAAATAATAATTGGAAATAATAATTACTGAGAACCACAAAAATAAGAATGAAATGTAGAAGATGAAGAAGAAGCTCACTTAGTGAAAAGCTGTCTGCCTCGCCTTCTGGGATTTGAGCGGAAGCTCATTGCCTCACCGCTTACAACTTCGTCAACCAGTTCTTTAAATATCGATCTCTCAACATCCAGGACTATCCCTGAAATCTCTCTAGGGAAACCAGTCCACTTCTCTGATTCACAAACCACGTCATTGAATACAATGGTGTTCAAACTTTCGCCACCAACTGAGCAGCTGTCCGAAGTTTCATAGGCTTGGAGCTTTTCAATCTCTGAACATAAATCTCTCAGAAGTTGTTGCGCGTTTGATGTCCTCCCCGCCAACTTATCAGTTCGAAGCCACATCTCTGATGCAAGTGCCATTGAACCAAACTTTCTTTCGAGAATCTCATTAACAGCATCAAACACAAGCTTACGGTGAACCTTCTCCCGATCGAATTTCAACCAAACTGCATTTCTCTGGAACTGCTTATCCTTTGAAGAGAGCGTGGCTTTCACCTTCGTTTGCTCCAGGACAAAGAATAAATCAGGATTTATTGGATGGCCTGATGCATGAAGTTGAATGGAAGTCAAGCCGGCGCCAAGATCTCTCAGTAGAAGACCTGAGGCTAGCAATATCTCGGATATGTATCGGTGATCAGGGTTAGTGTTTTCGCATAGAGAAGCAATGTAATCTGTGGTTGCTTCATCGTGGTTCGAGTTCAGCCTTTGAAGCTTCTGGACCAGATTTCCAACATTTTCCAGTTTCTTTCTGCTGATCTCAATACTATGGTTGGGTCCAGCGACGTCAGATGGGTGATTGATATCCACTGCATCCCATCCCACTGCTGCCGAAGGCTCATTAAATTTTTGGGTTTCAACTGTAAAAAGAAACTGCCAATCAATACAAAGCTATCTACTTGTTGTATCAATCAAGAAATGGTTTTCATCAGGAAATTCAAGTAAAGAAAATCAATTTTTAACCATTGATGCCACTTTCTACTTCGATCAACTCAGAATATAATAAGTACTTTCTTCGTCTATATATCACTTTTACCTTTTCAGTTTTGGCAATAAACACAACTAAAAGTTCTGCAAGAAACGGAAACCAAGAGACATGTTCTGATCTTGGCCAAAAAGACAAACAAAAAAGCCTGACTAGAGAAAGCTCAACAAATCCGTCGAGCGGTGACATCAAGAGGTGTGTGATATGGATATATAAATGAATGGAGTGAAAAAGCCAGGATATAGTAGCTCATCTCAATGGATGAACATGGTTTGTCGATTGAGTATTGCTTTGTTGTCATTACATACAAACCATTAATTCACAGTGGTCATTAGAAAGAAGCCAAGTGATAGTAAATGTCTAACCTTTAAAGGCCTCTTTTCTGTCAGGAGACGGCAAATCATCTTTGTATAACGATGCGTCAAGAACGGAGACCGGACTTGGTTGTTCTGGGGCAATTGATGTGGATTCTGTCTCCGAAACATCTTCATTCTGCATAGCTGACATTTTCTGAAAAAACAAACAGACAAGAACAACTTAGAAATGAACTAGAGGAAAGACTAATTCAGTGTAAGAAGAGACACTTACTTTCTGTGTTGAACTTGATGTTGTGCTGCCAGTAAACTTCCTTGACGGACTCCTTCCGCCTTGCTGGAAAAATGCACAGCTCATATCAGCAGACCCATCAGTACTGATGATTTCCAAATCCAATTGTGGAGAAATCTCGTCGCCCAGATGACTTGAAATCCTTGTTTCACTACTGATTTCACTCAACTGGTCATCGCTTTGCTGCAAGTTCAAAGACTTGGGCCTTCTTTTCCCGCCAGGGGAACCAGATTCTGCAGGCTGCTTAGCAGATTTCCTTCTTGGCTTGCTCAAATCTAAGGTATGTAAGGGAGGTTTAGCTCGCTTTTCCACTTCAAGCTTCTTTTGTTGCTGTCTTGAGTTCATAGATCCTGTTGTCATGCCCCTTGCAGAGTTTCCAGTGTTCTGTCTTGGTAACTGAGAAGACTTATTTGAAGTATGCATCGATTTCAAGGCCCTGCTGTTCACTTTGTTGATAGTGGAGCCAGGAGAACTGCTGGAGGCTACTCCGAGACCAAGTCTAGTTGTTGTGTCGGTAGCTGCATGATTATTAGCATAAACCTTTTTGCTGTTGACAAGATCAACATTTCGGAGCTTCCTAAACCAGATAGGTCCTCAATTCGTATACCTGAGGAAGCTGGAATGCCAGATTTTTCAATGAGTTTAGCTGGTTTCATTATGACTATAGGAGAATCAAAGGTCTTTGGGACACTAGCTCTCTTAAGGTTTGGAGAAATAGGACTTGTGTGCGAAGGGCTTTGCCTGTTTGATAAGCTTGAGTTTCGATCAATAGTTGTTGGATTATGATCTTCAGAATATTCTTCAGAAAGAGAAGCTTTATCATCTTCCTTTTTGGATTCTAACAATACTTTCGCCTGCATAGCATCCAGAATCTGTTTAAGAGCCCTGAGGTCCTTGTCAGCCTGCTTAAATTCAAGATCCTTCAATCTTTTTTCGATTTCAGCATAAACAGATGGTGAAGTATTCATCGCTCTCGGACTGAAGTCACTGTTCTTCGAGGTTGATTTCTGGAAACCATGAGAACTGCCAAGCTGCTTCCAAGGAGCTGGTTCAATGGGGACCCTGGAACTTGGAATTGGCTTTACAATTGGGTCAGGTTTTCTGAGCCGTGGCGAAACAGTTTCCTTTATTGACAGTCTGGGAGAGCAAGCCATTGCACTCTGTATTCGCTCATCAGTTTTCTCACTAGATGACCCCATTGAACTCTCATCGGCAATGATGGAATTCGACATTGCTTCCAGGCCCATTAGTTTTGCCACAACACTAGGATTCCTCTTGCGATTCTCCAACTCTTGTTGTTTACTGAAGGTTCTAGTAAAATCATCCCGACTCCCATGGAAATCCTTCACAAAATTTGATTTTCCATTTAAGTTAGAATCCTTAATAGAACTTTCTTTGCTATCTAATGAAAGACGTGGGAGGTCTCTGAGCCTTGTGGTTGATTTGAAGTTGTCTCGAGACTCGAAAGAAGAACGGGGTATCTCTCGGCCATCATATGAGAACCGAGGTGCATCCTTAGGTACTGAAAGCAAAGCCCCATCTCTCATTTCATATGATGATTTTGGCGATTCTCTAGGATCATTGAAGTATTGAGGTGATTCTCTAAGTTTAGCAAGAACCTTCAGCGAGTCTTTCAGATTCTGCCTCGTGTTAATCCCCAATTCTAAAGATTCATTAACTGATTTAGACATCTGCATTGGCCTAGGAGAATCTCTATGCTTCATGATACGACTAGCTTGTTCATTTTAGCACTAGTTTTTACTGACAACCCGCGAGCTTCTCTATACATTGAGTCCTTCACTACATCTCGAAAATCGGGGGATTGCCGTCCCAACTGAGCAGAGGCATTTGATTGATAAGCATGTAATTCTTTCGATGTTATCTCCCGCTTAATTGTTCGATCAAAGGAAAGAAGTTCAGGTTGAGCCGGTTTGCTGCATTCAACTGAAGAAAAAGAAGATGAACACGAAGAAGAGAAAGAAGCTCTTGATGACTCAGTTGATACTCTATGATTCTCATTTGCATTCTTACCCAAGTTTCGTTCCTGCAGTCATGAAATATACTTCAGTTGTCCCCAAATAAGAAAATTGATGCTTTATGTGCCAGAGGAAATCTTGAAAATAATATGATAAGTTCTTACTTTATCTACATGAACGTTACGCGCATTGTGAGATTCGCCTCCAAGGCTGCCATTGCTCGAACGGGTAGAACCTATATTAAGAGAAATCACTTCAGAAAACATCAACTAGACGTTACTAACAATGCGCATGATTGCCTACTCATTGCAACAATTCTTAAAATAGAGAGAATCATTAGAACTCAACAATAATTCTGAAACAACCATATAAATGCAAATTCAATGAACAATTCCATGTCAAGTGAAAAGAAACCATATATTCAACGTGGACCGCGGACACTCGTTGTATCATTCATACCAAAAGGGTATATCAATCAGATGGCAAGGAAACACAGAGACAAGTCATTGAGCATTAGGAGCACATAAAACAATTCACAAAATGATATGTAACTCAATTTTTAACGTAAGTGTTACCATATATATCAAAGTAAAGATCTAAATTAATGATGTTTAGAGTTCACAGATTAAGAAATTGCACTTGCACACAAGCACCATTATTTTTATTTTTTATTTTTTTTCCCCATTTTCAATCAAGCACTAGATTATAAACTTGCTCAATCAAAATACACACAAAATCTAATAATTCCCTACAAAATTAAACAGATACAATAGAAACTAAAAATGGGGAGAAGGGAATCTGAAATTGGAGATTAGTTAGAAGAAAATGAAGCACACCTGAGGAGGAGGATTTTATCTTTCTGGGGGTCTGATGAGTGGCAATTCGCTTTGCAGTGACGATATGGTGACGGTCAAAGAGCTGAAAAATGCCGGTCATGCACCCAATTTGCTTCTGCAGATCTGGGTTGTCATCAGTCAAGGCGTGAAGAAGCTTGGCAGACATTTTCTACCACTCTCACACAAATTCCCAAAATGGGTTCTTCTTCACCAAATCAAAAGGCACCCACACCACAATTCTCTACCTCAAATAAAATTTTTTTAAAAAAAAAAAAAACCCATCAAAATAGAACCCCAGAAACAACAAATTGGACAAAATTGAAGAGACCCAAGAAGAGAAGATGGGCAAGTGTGAGTCAACTGGTTTTGATGATAACAGATATATGATTCAAAGAAAGGGAAACGAGGGAGAGGTGTGGTTGAGGTCCATTAAAAAAAAAAAAAAAAATATGGAGGAGAGATGGATGAGTGAAAAAATTGAGGGGGGATGAGAGTGGGTGGGACAGACTTGGTTTGGTCTCATATTCACCGCCATGTGGGATGCTGATGTAGGTGGGTCTGGAGCTGTCTGCATGGCCATGTGAGGCTCTCTGCCACAATCAAGGAAAAACCAAGCCATTTGGGGGAGTGGATTTGTGCTCTGGCAAGCCTGCCAAGTTTGCCAACTCCAAATCCCTTCACCTCTATTTTATATATATTTATTTATTTTTAATTAAGTGGGGATGGAACTTATGACTTTTCAAACTGTTTTATGGTAAATAATATTTCTACCATGTTACTATAAATATTTTGGCTTGTTCTATATTCTTTTTTTTTTTCTTTCTTCTTTTTTAGTTTGGATTTCATTTTCCTTCACATTACTCTTTTTACATTTTACTTGGACATATCTTACTAGTTTTCACAGTTGTACATTTTTTTTTCTTTTTTTTTTGACTTAAGAAAGAGTCACTATAAAATGTGCACGAGTAGCGACACGAATTCGCAGCAGGATGGACCTATCGCTATAATGCAACAGTTCTACGATAGGTCATAAGCTTAACAAATTTGACCAAATGACAACGGGTTGATTACGGGGTTTAACGACGAGGTATAACCCGTCACTAATTTTTAGGCGGGAAGAAGAGAATTATTCTCGCTTCGTGACTTGTCACCAACTTCGTTGTTAAAAAACAAACAATAGGGCAGGGACACGTGGCACGGGTAGCGATGGGACGTACCTCATCCCTAATTATGTCAGGGGAGCTGACACGAGATGCCTCGTCTCCCCCCACGCGTCATCTCTCCTCTCTTCCAAACATAAACCCCCATACTTCAACAAATAAAAAACACAAACTCTTAAACCCACCTCTCCCTCGCCCAAACCCTAATCTCTAACCCACCTCTCTCACTCTCGTCGTTCCCCCCCCCCATCCCCGACCGGTGCTCTTTGTAGTGCTCCCCCCCTCCCTCCACCGACCGCTCCCAACCACCTCTTTTTTACACTCTTTCGTTGTTGGCCTCGCGCGCCGTCGGCCTTTCTATCTTGAGCCTCCACTGCCCTTCCTCTCTCTGTCTTGACCGCTCTCGTCGGCAACCTTTCTCCCACTCACTGGATCGCCCTCACCAACCATTCCACTTTCTCTCGGCCTCTCTCTCGCCGGATCTCTTCACCCTCCACTCCCTCTTTCCCGCCATTCCTACACCCTATGTCCCGCAGGTTAGGTTTTTTTTTTGTTTTAGTTTTTTGTGGATTTAGTTGTTTAATTTGTTGTTGTAGTTGTTGTTGTCGCCGTCTTTTTATTTTGGTTTTTCTATTATTTTGAACTGTGCAATGATTTTTTTTATTATAAAACTATTTTTTTATTCTTTTTTTGGTTTAAAACTATTTTTTACTAAAACCAGTTTTAAATAATTTTTGTGAAGATTGGATCTACTTATTGTAGTACATCTTTCTCCACGTTCATTTTTGGATCTGTGCAGTGGTTGTTGAAAAATGTGTCCTAGGTCAATCCATTAACAGTCTTTATGAATACATTTTAGTTAAAAAAATAGAGGATTTCATTTGTTGTTTATTATAATTGATTTGCATGTTTACATTATAATAAGATCCATGGGTATTTATAGAAATATCCAAAATGTCCCTAGTCGATTATTATACTGGGAACTATAATGAATTAAGACTAGTGTGAGTCTTGATTGATGATCATACGACGATCATACGTATAGGAATACAAATCAAGATCATGAGTACTTGTTAGGGAACAAAGTACTGGACCGACCCGCTATGAGAACATCACATGGATTAAGTCATAGTTGTTTCTCATGATAGGTATATTTTTCAGGTCCTCGACTTGAGATTACCAGAGACTTCAACATTAGGAATACAATGATTTGACGCAATCAAACGTTGTCTTTAACCTAGGACGATTATAAAGGTTGTGATTGGTTCTTGTGTGAATAATGTGGTGAAGTTGTGTAATCGAGATAAAATTTGTCCCTCTCATATAAAGAGAGATATCCAAAGTGGATCCTCGATGTGTTAGATGTTAAAAGGTCTAGTCTAAGTGAATTGATATTGATCAATGTCACTTAGATGTTTTCAGTCTACCTAGAAATCGAGACTAGTACGATTGAACATGTTGGATGACAATTCCATGCCTTATGTTTGATCAAAAGGATATCGTGTGACAAAAGGATGTTATATACACTATTGATTAGGTTGTATCAATTTGATATTCATACAACTTGGGTAGTCATAATGTCTTGCTAGAGGCCGCTTATGACTTGTATACCAAAATGTGTTTTGGTACACTGCCAACGTTGTATGAGCCTATTGGGTCGCACACTAAGAATGGTTTTGCGAGATTTTAAGATGGTTCAGAAAAAATGAATTTTATATGATAAAATTCATGACAGAAACGTCCTTGTAGTGTATTACACTTATACTTCTTTAAGTAGGGGTATATGTGTAATTTACTTAACCGTCTATATACAAGGGTTGTATAAATAGATGCTTTGAGTTAGAATACAAGTACGAAAGAATTATTAAAAGGCCGAAACTCTATTTCATTTTAGAAACGACTTAGAGTTTTTTGGTATGCTCTGGATCGTTTTGGAGAGAAACAAAAAGGTTTGGTATTCTCTCGAAGCTAGCACTTTGAATCTCGGTCGTCGTACGTGTGTGGACAGCTAGTAGAGGGCGTTCGTCATTGGCAGCGTCTTAGAAATCAATTAACCTTAAAAAAGATACATTGCGACTGAGGTATGATTAAGTTTTCATAGTTTAAACATTTTTAATGGAATCAGATTCGGATCCTGTTGGGGTTTTCTCAAAATTGTTTTGAAAATTCCGCTGCGCATGAACCCCAAAACCCAACAGTGATTGGGTGGGTCCTTATTGGCAAGACCAAGTGCCAATATATTAATTAAAAATTAATTAAATTACTGGGAAAAAGCTAAAAGTAAAACGTCTTATGTAATCTTCAAAAGACTCAAAGTTAAGAATAATATATATTATTCGACCATACTGCAAAAGAAAAAAATATATATAACTCAAAAGATAATTTTTGGAGATATAATGTAATAATAAGAAAATGACAATAATGAATAAGAAAATGCATGCCATTTCTGTAAATTGAGAGATCTAAAACTAAAGAAACGCAAATTGATAGAGATCAGTTAGGGGGAATTGGTCGTCGAATGCGATTTGATGGCCTAAAGGCAGCAAGTGACGGTCGAGGAAGAGGTTTAGCCATGTTTTGGAGGAAGTCAGACTCAGTTAGGGCGATTTCTTCTACGCCAAACTTCATCGACGTGAAAGTTTCAAAACAAGGTTTGGAGATGTATAGATTAAATGACTTCTACGGCTTTCCCGAGAGCTCGAAGAAGCGAGTGTCTTGGGATTTGTTATGTTATTTAGATGTCAATCCAGGTGAATCGTAGTATGTGCTTAGAGACTTCAACAACATGTTACATGACTGAGTGAAGCGAGGGATGAGGCGACAACTACATCGTTTCCTTGATGGGTTTACAGCTGCGGTAGATGATTGCTAACTCATTGACTTAGGTACGGAAGACTATCCATTCATATGGGAACGACATAACCCACTAGGTGGATGAGAGGTTGGATAGGGTGCTAGCTACATTCACATGGACACAAATGATAGGGAAGTGTAAAGCTTGAAATCTAGTGGCTTCGTGTTCGGATCACTCTGCTCTTTTCCTCGAGTTGAAGGGTTTCGAATAGAAAATTACGCTTTAGATTCAAAAATGCGCGGCTAAGGGAAGAGGGATGTATGGAGGTGTTAAGGACGACTTGGGAAGACACACTATGTCACCGACCGCTCCCAACCGCCTCTTTTTGACACTCTTTCGTTGTTGGCCTCGCGTCGTCGGCCTTTCTATCTTGAGCCTCCACTGCCCTTCCTCTCTCTGTCTTGACCGCTCTCGTTGGCAACCTTTCTCCCACTCACTGGATCGCCCTCACCAACCATTCCACCTTCTCTCGGCCTCTCTCTCGCCGGATCTCTTCACCCTCCACTCCCTCTCTCCCGCCATTCCTACACCCTATGTCCCGCAGGTTAGGTTTTTTTTGTTTTAGTTTTTTGTGGATTTAGTTGTTTAATTTGTTGTTGTAGTTGTTGTTGTCGCCGTCTTTTTATTTTGGTTTTTCTATTATTTTGAACTATGCAATGATTTTTTTTATTATAAAACTATTTTTTCATTCTTTTTTGGTTTAAAACTGTTTTTTACTAAAACCAGTTTTAAATAATTTTTGTGAAGATTGGATCTACTTATTGTAGTACATCTTTCTCAACGTTCATTTTTGGATCTGTGCAGTGGTTGTTGAAAAATGTGCCCTAGGTCAATCCATTAACAGTCTTTATGAATACATTTTAGTTAATAAAATAGAGGATTTCATTTGCTGTTTATTATAATTGATTTGCATGTTTACATTATAATAAGATCCATGGGTATTTATAGAAATATCCGAAATGTCCCTAGTCGATTATTATACTGGGAACTATAATGAATTAAGACTAGTGTGAGTCTTGATTGATGATCATACGATGATCATACGTATAGGAATACAAATCAAGATCATGAGTACTTGTTAGGGAACAAAACTTGGACCGACCCGCTATGAGAACATCACATGGATTAAGTCATAGTTGTTTCTCATGATAGGTATAATTTTCAGTCCTCTGACTTGAGATTACCAGAGACTTCAACATTAGGAATACAGTGATTTGACGCAATCAAACGTTGTCTTTAACCAGACGATTATAAAGGTTGTGATTGGTTACTGTGTGAATAATGTGGTGAAGTTGTGTAATCGAGATAAAATTTGTCCCTCTCATATAAAGAGAGATATCCAGTGGATCCCTCGATGTGTTAGACTGTTAAAAGGTCTAGTCTAAGTGAATTGATATTGATCAATGTCACTTAGATGTTTTCAGTCTACCTAGAAATCAAGACTAGTATGATTGAACATGTTGGATGATAATTCCATGCCTTATGTTTGATCAAAAGGATATCGTGTGACAAAAGGATGTTATATACACTATTGATTAGGTTGTATCGATTTGATATTCATACAACTTGGGTAGTCATAATGTCTTGCTAGAGGCCGCTTATGACTTGTATACCAAAATGTGTTTTGGTACACTGCCAACGTTGTATGAGCCTATTGGGTCGCACACTAAGAATGGTTTTGCGAAATTTTAAGATGGTTCAGAAAAATGAATTTTATATGATAAAATTCATGACAGAAACGTCCTTGTAGTGTATTACACTTATACTTCTTTAAGTAGGGGTATATGTGTAATTTACTTAACCGTCTATATACAAGGGTTGTATAAATAGATGCTTTGAGTTAGAATACAAGTACGAAAGAATTATTAAAAGGCCGAAACTCTATTTTATTTTAGAAACGACTTAGAGTTTTTTGGTATGCTCTGGATCGTTTTGGAGAGAAACAAAAAGGTTTGGTATTCTCTCGAAGCTAGCACTTTGAATCTCGGCCGTCATACGTGTGTGGACAGCTAGTAGAGGGCGTTCGTCATTGGCAGCGTCTTAGAAATCAATTAACCTTCAAAAAGGTACATTGCGACTGAGGTATGATTAAGTTTTCATAGTTTAAACATTTTTAATGGAATCAGATTCAGATCCTGTTGGGGTTTTTCTCAAAATTGTTTTGAAAATTACACTGCGCATGAACCCCAAAACCCAACAGTGGTTGGGTGGGTCCTTATTGGCAAGACCAAGTGCCAATATATTAATTAAAAATTAATTAAATTACTGGGAAAAAGCTAAAAGTAAAACGTCTTATGTAATCTTCAAAAGACTCAAAGTTAAGAATAATATATATTATTCGACCATACTGCAGAAGATAAAAATATATATAACTCAAAAGATAATTTTTGGAGATATAATGTAATAATAAGAAAATGACAATAATGAATAAGAAAATGCATGCCATTTCTGTAAATTGAGAGATCTAAAACTAAAGAAACGCAAATTGACAGAGATCAGTTAGGGGGAATTGGTCGCCGAATGCGATTTGATGGCCTAAAGGCAGCACGAGGTGATAATCGAGGAAGAGGTTTAGCCATGTTTCAGAGGAAGTTAGACTCAGTTAGGGCGATTTCTTCTACGCCAAACTTCATCGACGTGAGAGTTTCAAAACAAGGTTTGGAGATGTATAGATTAAATGACTTCTACGGCTTTCCCGAGAGCTCGAAGAAGCGAGTGTCTTGGGATTTGTTATGTTATTTAGATGTCAATCCAGGTGAATCGTAGTGTGTGCTTCGAGACTTCAACAACATGTTACATGACAGAGTGAAGCGAGGGATGAGGCGACAACCACATCGTTTCCTTGATGGGTTTACAGCTGCGGTAGATGATTGCTAACTCATTGACTTAGGTACGGAAGACTATCCATTCATATGGGAACGACATAAGGGTTCAACCCACTAGGTGGATGAGAGGTTGGATAGGGTGCTAGCTACATTCACATGGACACAAATGATAGGGAAGTGTAAAGCTTGAAATCTAGTGGCTTCGTGTTCGGATCACTCTGCTCTTTTCCTCGAGTTGAAGGGTTTCGAATAGAAAATTACGCTTTAGATTCAAAAATGCGCGGCTAAGGGAAGAGGGATGTATGGAGGTGTTAAGGACGACTTGGGAAGACACACTATGTCTACCAGTGGTAAATAGAATTGCAAAATGTGGGACATAGTTGCGATCTTGGGGGATGTGGGCGACGCGAGACTTGGCAAAAAAAGTCGATCAACTATGAAAGCATATGGAAGATCTTAAAGGAAAGTCTGATTTTTTTTCCATCTAATGCTACAAGGAGGTAGAAAAAGAATACCTTTTTTGTGTTATCACGACATGAGGATTTCTAGCGGTAGAGAGCCAAACAACACTGGCTGAAGGACACTGACCAAAATGCAAAAGACTTCAATTCCTATGCTTCTGCCAGGAAACGAAAGAATCGGGTGACAAAGTTAAAGGATGACTAAAGGGTATGGCGGGGGAAAGAATGGTTTGGGGGAGTTAGTTAGTTACTTCACTAACCTTTTTACATCGCAGCAGGGGGATGCAACCCGGGTTCTTAAGTGTATGCACCCATGTGTATCCGCGGAGCAGAATGAGCAGTTGTTGGGGCTGTTCACGGCAGAGGAGGTCAAGGTGGCAGTCTTCTCAAGACATCCAGATAAGAGTCTGGGTCCTGATGGAATGAATCTGGCCTTTTTATCAAAGGTTCTGGTCGACCATTTGTGCGGATATTTCTAGAGCATGCTTGCAATTCATAGAGTCGGGGAAGCTACTTGACTCGCTAAATGATACCTTAGTGTTCTTAATCCCTAAAAAAGATAAGTTCGAGGTGATCAAAGATTTGAGACCTATCTCCTTGCTCAATGTATTGTATAAAATTGTCACTAAAATGTTAGCTAATAGGATCAAAGTTATTTTACCTGATGTCATATCCGAATCTTAAAGTGCTTTTATTACTGATAATGCTATCTCCACTTTTAAGGATAACCACTGGCTCCACGGGAAGACTCAAGGGAGGTAAGACTATGCAACATTAAAAATTGATATGAGCAAGGCATACAATTGTGCGGAGTGGGCTTTTATGGAGGCAATGATGGCTCGTATGAGGTTTGATATGCGATGGATTGAGTTGATGATGATGTGTATCACCTCTGTTAGATATACATTTTTTGTGGGCGACTATGAGCTGGGGCCGATTGATCTAACAAGGGTATACGACAAGGCAATCTGATCTCTCCATATTTATTTCTAATGTGATTTGAGGAGCTCTCGACTCTATGGCAAGGAAGGAAGCACTGGGACAGTTGTCATTTTTTGCTAGTGAGACTTTGGTGATCTCTCATCTATTTTTTGCAAAAGTTTGTCATTTATTTTTCAAAGAGTTAATCCATGAGGCTAACATAATGAAGGAATGTCTCAGCCAGTACAGAAAGGCAACATGGTAGTTGGTCAATTTTTAGAAATCAGCAGTTCACTTTAGTAGAAATGTGGGCCAAGCGACTAGGGGAAAAGTGTGCAATGTGCTGCAAGTTACACATTCTAGTTCCGTAGGATTCTATCTTGGGTTGCCAAGTTAGGTGGGGGTAATAGGGAGGAACTTTTTTCATATATTTTATGAAAAAGTGAAGAAGAGGCTCAAAGGGTGGAAATGAATGATGTTGTCTCGAGCTGGGAAGGGAGTCATACTGAAATCAGTTATTCAGTCGATACCCCGTACGTGATAAGTGTTTTTCTCTTGCTAAAGTGCCTATGTGACCAATTGGAGGTTTTAATGAACAAATTTTGATGGGTTTCTGATGTGGATAGACATGGGGATATAAGATGGGGGGATTGGGGTTACTGTGCAAGCCAAAGCAGTTTGGAGGGCTAGGCATGCGACGGGTAAAGGATTTTAATCTAGCAATGTTGATAAAACAGGCGTGGAGGTTAATTAATAACCCTACGTCACTGGCGGCAAGGTTGTTGAAAGCTCGATACTTCCCCAATGTTACTTTTTTTTAAGCTGAGAAAGGGAAGAATCCAAGTTATGTTTGGTGCAGTATTATGGAGTCCTATGACAAGTTGGTGGATGAGTGGTTAGGGATGTTCATTCGATACGGATATACAAAGATGCTTGGTTGCCGAGTGTGTCAAATGTAAAATCCAATCAGAAATCCTGAGCGGGCTTGAGAATACTTAAGTTGAGTCTTTCTTTTGTATGGAGTGAAGGGAATGGGACGAGGATACACTTTATGATATCTTTAACACAAGGGATGCCAATCTGATAAAGGCTATATCGTTGAGTTACAGGTAACTCGACGATAGGTGGGCGTGGTGACCCTAAAGGTGTCTACACTGTTCGAAGCACCTATAGAGCATTGGTTGAATGATCTTTTAAGGCAGTACCCCTCAAAACTTTGAGTGTTGGCCACAATTGCTGAAGATGCAGGTACCTCTTGTAACAACCTATTACTTAATTTAGTGATTAGTGGTAACCCGAATCATAATTAAATGGGATTAAGCTCGAGTTAGGTTTGGCGTACCTCGAATAACGTGTATGTGTGCGTTGTTGTGATGTAATTTGTGGTTGAATGGTGTGTATTATATTTATGAATTTAATAATAAATGGACTAGTTGGATAACACAGGTATTGGTGAAGGTATAGATACCCCGATAGAGTCCCGAGAGTGCAGGTACGCCCGAGTGAACACGTTGGTGCACGAGGATCAAGAAAATGAATACATATATAGTTATATATAATACATTATATATATTAATATAAATGATTAGGAGGATAATATTAAGGAAACCTTGAGATAACGAAATGCGTATCTTGAGGCATGTATTTATTTATAAACAAAACACTCCACCGCCTCTCTCACTGTTCGATAATTTATGAGAGAGAGGAATAATAGAGGAGATCGATGAGAGGAGAGAAAGAGAGAGGAAATGAGGCTCGTGAGGGTTGTGTGGTTAATGAATTGAGCAGTAAGGATTGAAGTATAGTAAGTCGGTAAGTTTTTTCTTCTTCTTCATTACTTTCAAAAGTATATCAGTGGTTTTGTGGAGTTTTTGGACTTATTGTTGTTGGATAGTTTGGATATGTTGTAAGTCTTCAAATGAAACCCTCTTTAAGATTGTAGGATGTTTGAATATGCTTTTAGGTCAGATTTGATAAGAACGCAGGCTTGCTGGAGTTGTAGGAAACCCAGATTCCAACGTGCTGTCCATTATAGGCATTGCCAACTCTAATGGTTGGAACTTAGACAGTGCGCTGCCCAGGCAGAAATCGACAATAAAATGATTTGGGTCACATTTGTTTACGTGGGTTTTGAGTCTGGTTTAGGGGTTTAAGCTAATATACATTGGACGCGAGTTTATACCCAATTGGTGTGTAATAGGTTCTCGAGTATCGGGAGACGGAAGTGAACTCTTAGAGTTAGGGAATACGAAGTCAAGTTTAGGGAAACGTGACCAAGGTAAGTGAGACTCGTGTTTTTCATCAATTATGCAATGTTAATTATGACTATTAGAGCATGTAGTACAAGAAACTAGGAATGGGGCAATATACTGTGACTTAGCCATGTTTTATAAAGGTTTTACAAATGAAAATGAATCCGGGAAGAGGTTCAATGGGGCATATCGACCTGGGGTAGATTCTGTGTTGGAGGGAATCAACCAATACCGCGTCCCCAGTGTTGAAATATCCAAGTTGATGTTTTCCATTTAAGAACGGGCTGCTACGTCAGGCCTAGATACACCACAAAATGACATGTCAACCAGGAACTCACCTTGATCTCTTTGTTTGTAGCTCGAATTCTCTCCAAATCACCAAGAAATCCACACCCATACCCTTACTTTGCTTTCTAATTTTCGGATTTGAAGGGTATTGGTGAGAAAAATGGGTATTTATACCACAAAAAGTCAATACTTATCACCAAATCTCATCTCATGTGATATACATATCCCAATGACATCCTAAGGCCATGATTTAGGCCATCCAACTCAAATTAGTGACTCAAATAAGGCACTTAACTCTTTGGTCTTATCCTCAATTATTGGTTTTTCGATGTTTTAGTTCCCCCAACACCGCACCGTAACTCACACCGTTGCCTACTTTCTTGATAATTTTCGACTAGGCTATGCTTGCATATTTATTACTTATCGCATTTAATTAGTTTATTTTATCGCGAACCATTCCCCAACTTAGTGTACCCGTCATTCGCCTGCACAGTACCCGCATTTAAGGGTGCACACGGATTGGATCCAGTCCAATTATGGTCAATCCGCAATCCAATCCAATTATTGCGGATTGGAAAAATACAGTCCAATCCAGTCCAAATAATTCATCAATCCAACTCAATCCAATTTGCAAAATGCGGACCGGATTGGATCAAGTTCCACGGATTGACGTTTTCCTATTCAAAGATTCATGAAATTAGACTTAATCAAATGAATCACAAGAATTATTCATCTCATGAATGACAAATTTACAACATACATTCCATAAATCTATATATAATATATTTCCCGCAAATTTGTTATTACAATAACCTTCAAAGTGCAAGTTCCTACATAAATAAATATATCATCTACAAATCTTCACCATACACCCTCACAAAACACACAAAAAAAGTGCACGTACATACAACCTACAAAAAGGTTAAAAGCATAATAAAGACTTAAGAACAAGCATAGTCTTTTAGATATTATAGTTTATAATTAATAGTTTAAGTTGATGCTCTTTAAGATACTCAAATACATATGATCATATATGTAAATGTGTTGATGTGCTAAACGGACTGGATCGGATTGGATCTGCAATTTTTTAATATAAGATCTGTAATCCAATCCAGTCCAACCGGATTAGTGATTTTTCAATTCAGTCAAATCCAATGGATCAAAAAATTGATCCAATTAGTGATAATTGGTCCGAATTGGACCGGATTAGTGCAATCCATGTGCACCCCTACTCGCATTGACACACTTTTCAAGGTGAATATACGTCGCACTATCTCGCTCGATTTATCAATATAAATTCACGTGCAATGCAAAAAGTCATAAAATAATAATTAACATCACAATTACGCAACCGATCAGACAAAAATAATAATTTATGCCCAATAAGGCGTGTCTTAGCCTGTCTGAGGCATCCCTGTGGACTTAAGCTGACATCCACATCTAAAAATATTCAAATACGATAATCAAAATTGGGCTGTTACATTAATTTTGAGAACAAAAAATTTAGTATAAAATTTGTGTTTGAATATGACTCAAATAAACTCCGAATAGTAGTTTCAAAAAGACACAAAAATTTATAGTTTGTTTGAAACCAATAAGCCAAGCCAAAGAGCGAAGGCATCTTTGACTTAAAATATTTATAGATCATCCAACTATCCAGATGCAACCATTGGGTCACTCCAACTATTTGCTACTAAAACAAACCTTATTGGGTTGTCTCCTTGTATAAAGTATCTAATGACTTGTAGTTTTTCAAGGTGGGACTAAGTTTTCTTTCAAAAACAAGAACAACTTATTTGTTCCAACACCTTTTGTTTAGATGCATATAAAAGTCCCATGTAAATGGTTCACATTGCTAAACAGAATGCCAGCAAAGAAGACGAGTGCAAAGGCGAGGGTTTTCGATTTTTTCTTTTTTTTTCACGTTTTGGTTTTTTTTAGTTTTTGATCCACAACATTTCATTGTTGGGTTATAACTTGTTAAATTTGCAAAGAAACCCAGTCACCTTTTTATATAACTGAAATCAACTCCCTTGAACCCAAAACATCAATTGGGCTAAAATTGAAACAAAACACAAAGTTTAAGATTATTTAGACACAATTATCAATTTAAAATTATTTAGAGACAAAACTGAGAGTTTGGGATTATTCTGATTATTTGTCCATATTCGAAGAACTTTGTTAAATTTATAAACCATAACACATTAACTTTTTAATTATAGATAATCTTGTTGCATATTGATTGAATATTAAATAAGTTTAACAATGTGCAAAGTGTAACAACATTTTTAGACATTGCATAAATATTTTTCATGTAGTAGTGTTTGAAGGGTGAGCTAGACTAAATATTTTCAATTTTTTTTTTCTTTTTCTATTAATCAACAATGTATATAAGGGGGTCACAGTAAGGTGTCTTGGGCTACAGGCCAAGGCGGACTATATGTGGCTCCGCTCCTAGTAGAATGTGGTTATATCTATATTATATACATGACGTTGACGTGTAAGTCTCATGTGTAAATTCGAGGATATATATATATATATATACATATATAAAGTTGATTTTCAATTTATTAGAAAAAACGAAAACTTACATATGTGCATAATTCAAGAAAACGTGGAGCAATAGTGACGATATTAACCTCTATGTATATATAACCTAGCTAGGTTGCAGAAGCCCAATATTAACCTAGCGTTACTTTAATCTCATTTTCTACATACATTCCTATAAAAAAATCTCATTTATACATAACTGCTTCCACTATGAAATCCATCTAGGTGAGTCTTTTTATAAAACGAAGAAAAATCAAATAATAATAAAAAATAATATGTACAAATCTTTTAAGAACAATAAAATAATTGAGTAGTGACAGCGACGCATGCATTTAGTTATGGCAACCAGTTGTACATTGACCATGCATGCCAATCTTGTCCATACTACGTAGCATATATATGAACACCATTTTATAAAGAAGGGATCATCCGCCATGATATTAAAATAAGAAAAACAAAATCTACCAAAAAAAAAAAAGAAAAACAAAAAGAGTTGAGATCTTATTAAAGTTTGCTTTTAGCTAAAGAGATACATATATTATATACAAATACATGTCATTTACAACCTATAATGAGAATTATGAGAGGCACATGCACGTGTATCTATAACATGTTTGAGTTACAAAAACGCGTCGTTAAGGTGATATATATAATGCACTATTGTTAATCATATATATAAAAAGCAAAATCCCAATAGTTTAGCGAAGAGAATGAAATAGTACGAAAACAACTTCAGCTATGACGCATTCACAAATTTAAATTATATTATAAGTTTCCAACGAAGGATACTAGCTACTTGGTGTTTAATTATGTATATATTGATTAGCTAATGAAGTTGGTAGCTGTTTGTATTTGAAGTTGTGTTTATATATTGTTGACTCGCCAGATTCCCTTGTCCAGATGAATATTGCGCCCACCACTCAGCTTTCTAGGAAAAATAGTGCTACTGCATATATATGTGCCTGCCTCTTCACACGTATCTATAGATATACCTAGCTGGTTTATTTATTTGTTTGTATGTATTGAAGGAAATTTTATGTTGAGATTTGATTCGGAGTTTTAACAAATACTAATATACTATTGAAAAAGCAAAAATCAGATGTAAAGTTTTAACAAATAACTGCGGGTTTCCGTGGTTTTCGAGACTAATTTCACAAGGCCTCTAATTTTACAGGGCCTTGGTGCAGTCGACCGTTGTGTACCTTAGTGGCCCAATTAAAATTGCTAGGGGCCAAAAATCAAACATCCGTCATGTTGTAAGAAGTGTCTTATGGAGCCGACACACCTTTATGTTCACTCTTACTATTCTAGCAAGCCGATCAGGTTAAACCAGATATAAAGTTTGGTTTATATATAGGAGCTTATAAGAAGTGTTTTGTTTTAGATGATTGATGTCTTCGACTTGGATCGATCGATCCTCCCAATATGCTACACTCTCGTTTTAACACCATTTGACCACATGCATTTATATATTTTTTAAAAATAAAAATAAGTTGGGTAACAAAGATGTGATTAAATCTTCAAAATTAGGAGAATACAAAATGACAAATGTTACGTGAAACGACTTATTTATTTTGAATAAGAAATTAAAGGTAAGTCTCATTGAAGGTAAATAGCGATGTTAGTGAGATTAATTATATTAGTCTGAAAAGACAAAATTATACTCCCTCCATTCTATATTATCTGTTTCGTTTTGACTTGTGCACAAGAATTAAGATGATGATTAATTACTATTAAGATTTTATAACAAGACTAAATTACCCTCTCATAAATGACTTCATTTTATTATTATATGTATGGTACAATGGGGTTAGAATTGGAAATGATGCATGTAATGCTATCATGATTTCTTAATATTGTGACACATATTGTGGGAAAAAAAAAAATCCCAAATGTGACTATGGAACGATGGAGTAAATGATAGAAGGGAAAAGTGGACCGAAATAGCCACCTACTTGTGTGTATCCATTAGATGCACGTAAACTTCTGCACATAAATGCACACACATCGATGCATAAATCAATGGACATATATAACTTAGTGTTTTCTTTCTTAAATTATTTAAAATATTGACAAGTAGAGAAAAATCTTGGCCCCCTAAAGCCAGAGGCTGTGTCGGCCCTGACTATTTGCAATTATGCATCATACGCCTTGGGTCGTTCAACAATAGCTTATCAGTGTTAACATGTTCACTCTGAAAGCTCAAACTGCACAATTCTTGCAAAGCCACTATTTGATTCCGAGGTTCAGGATTGTTAATTTCGTTTCAAATTAACTGTTGAGATCTCTCCCAAAATCCCAAAGGAAACTGTTTTAGCATATGATTAATAATTGTTGTTATCGACACTTACAAACTTATCTAATTTCTGTTGATCTTATTTAGACAATTAATGATGATGATGTATGTCATAAAAATGATGTATATTAGATGATGATTATTATAATTATGATAATATGATCATGTATGCGTTTACTATGGAGGCAAATAAAAAGGTATCTCTTGTACTCATATAAATATATAAGTCGCTATACATTCAATTGATACAGTAAATCCATTGTTATTTCTCTCTCTAGGTAATTCTGTTATCTCTGTTTTTATTTTCTTGAAGTCCATTTTATATATATATATATATATATATATATATATATATATATATATGTATATGTTTGTTAAAGTATGTGGAATCTAAGTGTGGAGTGGACACTCTATCTTGCCTTGGCATTTTAGAGTGAACCTCACTTACACACTTCCTATATACATAAAATTAGTTATCACACTCTCCTCACCTTGGATTGGACATTATAAAAATTGAACATGGTATCAGAGCCGATGGTTGGCTTAATTGCCCATTGTTCAAGGGCCTTGTAGACATCCAACAAAAATGGTTGATTGATGTTCTACAGTCAAGTCCGAGTTGGACTTGAGGGGGGAATGTTGGAGATGTTGGGATAGTCCCACATGGACTACTTATAAAGAAAAAAAAGAAGGGTCATAAGTGTGGAGTGGACACTCTATCTTGCCTTGGCATTTTGGAGTGAACCCCACTTCACATGGAGATGTTGGGATAGTCTCACATGGACTACTTATATATAAAAAAAAAAAAAAAAAAAGGTCATAAGTGTGGAGTAGACACTGTATCTTGCATTGACATTTTGGAGTGAACCTCACTTACACACTTGTAGCCCATATACATAAAATTAGTTATCACACTCTCCTAACCTTGGATTGGGACCTTATTATAAAAATTGAACAGAATCATCCATTGAATAAGTGTCACATTTGAATTAATACCTCTTAAACCCCATCAATGTCGTAGCAAATGTGCGTACCCCCCCTCCCCCTTCTCAACCTATATTTTTTTTGAGTAACCATTGGTATCCAAACACTTTGTCTGACTAATCCTACAGGCCTTAAGATTGCGAAAAGAGAACCACCAGTGGTCTGATGTTTGGTTGTCATGGAGAATCAAAATCGAGGTCGTAGGCCTAACCATATCACCCAGTTGTTGGTCTTTTGGCCACGTACCATTTTGTTCACTCTCACATCACGATGCACAAACCAAAGGATGGCAGTAACTATCTCGCAGAAGTATGTGTTAAAAGTATGTTACCCAATCATTTTCTCAAAATTAATTTTGCTAATAAAGAGATGTCCCTTTTGGATGTTAATCACTATTTCATTAAATCATTATTAATTGGGTATATATAACATTATATATGTAAAATATTAGGGTGACTCAAAATAGGCACGTCAAATGGATATATATGCGCTACTCAATATTCTTTGATTTGTGTTGTGTGAGAGCACGAAAATTGATGTGTAATTAAGGTCAATAACTAGCGTGGACATGTCAATTTTGAGTCACCCTCACATTTTCCAATATATATAGAAAATGTGTGTCACGTAGATATGTAAAGATCGATAGATAATATTATATGGACAATACAAAAGCCAATTAGTATATATTATTATTCATGAGAGAGATTGATGATTGTGATAGTTAATAGAGAATGATAAGAGAAAAGGATGCAAAATCACATGCATAAAGTGAAGACATCACATGGGAGATGCCTTAGCTTCACAAGGCAACACCAACTAACTTATCCCAATCATTCTCCTCCATGTTCCAAACAACACACGCCCATTTGCCTAACAATCTCAATGAATTAACTATCTCCACATGAAGACCTACTTGTTTCTCTACCTAAATTAATCTCCATGTGCACACAAACCCACTTCATGACGTCCAATTACAAATAGT